>PVJH01012973.1:0-62181 GCA_004026705.1 Nesogale talazaci | reverse complement strand
GAGTCACAAAATGCAGCCAGCCTGGTAGAAGGCCTGCTACATTGAATCAAGCAAGAGGTGGGAGCACGTTTACTTTTGTCTCGTGTAACAAGAAGCCAGAAGACGACCACGCAGGGCTGGCGGGGCCGGCTGCTCAGCAAAGTCATTAAGGAATCGGATTCTGGCTGCCTCCCTGCCCCGCCCTCCAGAGCACGTGGCTATTGTCCACACGCTGCGGAATGGCTGCTCTCACTCCAGGCACCATGTCCACAGCGCAGGCAGGCAGGAAGAAAACAAGCAAATGACAAAAGCATGTCAGCACTTCCTAGCCTTTGCAATCGGGAAAGCGATCGTTTTCCCAAACTTTCAGCCCAGCCCTCTGCACCTCAGTGAGCCCTGGTGGTGCAGAGAGTTAAGCCCTTGGCTGCGCCCTAAAAGTGCAGAGCAGCAGATAGGTTCCCTCTGTATTCCCAGACCTTCATGCAGAGAAACTCATTCAAGTCACGTTTTCAGTCGAGCCCATGTAAAGCCATTCATTCCAGCCCAGTCTTCGCTGTCCAAGCTTTGGTGGTGCAGTTCATTAAGAATCGGGCCGCCAATGGAAAGGTCTGTGCTTAGAGAGGAGGCAGTCCACTTTGCTTCAAAGGGTCAAAGCCATCAAAGAGACCTCCGATTCCGCAGGAAACAAAGGGTAGTGTCACTGGCGATGTCTAGGCATGGCAGCAGCAGACCCAGGAGACGGGTGCTAGATGACAGAGGAGGTACCCTGGCCCATGGAGAGAGGAAGCAACAGGGAGTATACTGACCGCAGAGCCAGAGGGGGTTGAGCACCTGCAGGCTGAGCTGGCTGCTTGGGCGCAGTGCCTCTGGATTCTTACTGAGGGAGGTAAGCAGCATTGTACACCGCTTCAAGCAGGACAGTGGTCAGGCCAAGAGGTCAGAGGCCAGAGAGGGAGAGCTTGAAGAGCTGTATCCTGAATGGTAACCTGTTACTTCCTAAAGAAACACCGTTAGCCGTGGGAGAAAGAAATAAAAAAAAAGATTTCCAGGCTTATAAACTCTATGGGACATCAGCTGTCTAAGAGTGTCACTGTGAGTCTGAATGAACAAACTGCGAGAAGGTAGAACTTGATTTCCTTGGTAGAGGAAAACTATGACATCATCATTCACTACAAATAAATGGATTTGGACTCCATATTGCTTAACTCATATCATGATGCTCATGACACTAGACATTCCATCTGAGTGGGGGCCATGGAGGTCTGTCCTGTATTCTAGTCTATCCCCTTCTCCTGTAGCTCAGCCCAGGCTCAGAACCCAAACCAAACTCACTGCTCTAGGTCAGTGCTGACCCACAGCGCCCCTGTAAGAGAGGCCAGATCTGCCCCTGTGAATTTCGAAGGCTGTAGCTCAGAGGAAGTCAATAGACCCAAGTTTCTCCCAGAGGGCAGGTGTTGGTTTCCAGATGCTGACCTTCCAGTTGTCAGTTCAACTCATAATGGCCACGCCACCATACACATATAGGGGATGCATAAACGGATGGCTGGAGAAGAAATACCAACCATGTGCACGGAACTTACAAAGTCCTGGGACAAGACTCGCCCATGAACAGGTTTCCTCTTCCAATTTTAACAAAGTCATCATAAATGATTTCCAGATATGCTAAAACATGAAACTAATATTATAGATATGTTTAGCATAGCATATGTGTGGAAAACTAAGTCTTAAATTGTATTTCTCTTGCCCTGTTTTTCAATTATCTTAAAGCCCAAATCATGTTCCATATTTTTCTTGAACTCTGGCCTTTCTTATACACTGGGACAATGTAATTCTAATTGTCTCACAATTAGCCCCTGAGTCTCTTTGATTATACATTTGTGAGTTACAAAGTAAAATGGCTTTTCTCACTCAACTGTTTACATGTCTGCAGTTTTCTATGAAGAGTACGTGACATCTGAACATGGACCTGAAAGGGTACACTTGAGTACAAATAAATCCTTCATGTTATTATCTTACAGAGATCTTTAAAAGTTTCTGTATCAGATATTTATTATGATAACCTGAATTACTACATTTTTTTAAAATGGCATGTTTTCTAAGTGTAACTTTCATATATTGAAATGCTACTGGACAAAGAGCATTGTAAAGTTGATTATGGCAGATGTAACTAGGTGATCTCCCTTTTGACCCATTTTAGAGTTGTTTCCATAGTTAATATTCTCTCCTTTCTTTTCAGTTGAGGTTTTTCTACCTTTTGGCTAGTCACTGTTGTTAGTTTTCTTTGTTTGCTTCTGGTTTGTATTTTGTGTGATCTTGTATGTGTATTAAGTCCAGGATAGATAAATACAGTAACTGGATTGATTAATAGTTTCTGGGAGCATGGCAGGGGAGGCTGGGGGAAATAGGAAGCTAACAACAGTAAGTCTGAGGAGAAAAAAATCTGAAGTGTAGAATTGATAGTAGTGATGATTGTACAACTCTTGTTACTATGAGTGGATGATTAAATTGAAAGATATGTGAAGTATTTACTGATGAAGCTATTTTTAACCCAACATTAAACATTTTAAAGAATCATTTTATTGGGGGCTCTTACAGCTCTTAAAAACATCCCATACATCAATTGCATAAAGCATATTCATCTTCTAAACATTTACTTCCTATGTGAGCCCTTGTTATCAGTTCCTCTTTTGTCCCTTCAACAGTTGTTATAGTGTTCTAGTTGGTGCACGGCTGGATGTGCTCAAAGCCTTTCAGTGGTTCCTGATCCTAATGACCTCCTTCTGCTTCTTAGATAAGGGGGAAATTCCACCCTCCTTGAATTTCACAATCTTTCTGATGCCCCCTCGTTCATGTGTACAGTGGTGGGCAGCATTCTGAGCACTTGACTAATATTAACTCATCAAACTGTCACCTCTTTTCCAGTGAGCGCTATTGCTGTTCCCAATCTACAGATAAGGGAATTGGGTTTGGAGAGATTGATTGACTCTCCCTGACCCTCACAGCTGCTCCATTGGAAGCGTGGGCTTGGGGTGTAGGTTCTGTGCCCTATAGGGTTTTCAAGGCTGCAACCTTTACAGGTGCAGAAGGCCATGCCTTCTCATACAGGGCCCCTGGGTCAGCACCAATCTCTGGGTTAGCAGCTGAGCACTTCGGGAATGTCTCACCGGATTCTTTGCTCCATCTCTGGGTACTTTTCACTCCAGGCATTCATGTAACTTTGTTCAAGAACTAGGTCACTCTGTCATACACAAAAGAAATGGACCTGCCTGATTCACTTAAATCAGCCCAAATGAGGAGCAGTCGAAAGACATTATACCTGTTATCAATACAAGACAGAGAGACGGCTTGATTTTTCTGTGCTTAAAAAAGGCCTCCACATCCACCTTTTGGTGTGTGGCCATCTATTAGTCCCATCTTTTTGCATTCTGTCACATCCAATACGCACATTTCCATGTCGTTATTTAAATGTACTATACTTGTAATCTTCTTTAGAATTATATTTGTCACTTGATAGTTTACACAGTGTTCTTTGACTAGCATTTGGGTTCTTTTCATTTAAATATCTCATTCCACTTAATGCTAAATGTTTGGGAAACTCAGTAGGTGATTTTCCTGAGCGCTTAGAATGATCTAAACCATGGAGTTGCCTTTACAGGATAAAATATATAATCAAAGAAGGCAGTCATAGAAAGAGAAAATTTCTGGATACATTTTCTATAGAAAAAAAATTTGTTTTGAATGTAAGAGAGAGAGGAACTATATAACCAGATACTGTGTACTTCTGTATTAGCAGTTCTCGACCCATGGGTTGTGACCCCTTTGGGGGTGGAATGACAGCCTCATAGCGTTCACCCAATTTATAAGAGTAGCAAAATTACTGCTATGAAGTAACAACAAAAATAATTTTTGCTTAGGGGGTCATCACAACATGAGGAACTGTATTAAAGGGGTGTGGTATTAGAAAGGTTGAAACCCTGTTCTCTATGTGAATCTCTGAAAGAAACAGATGGGATAGAGGTGACCCTAACCCCTTTCATGGAGCATTCTCAAGAACAGAGAGTATTTGTGATCCTCTTCTGAGCACCTACTGAGCTAACACCAGGATGATAGCTCTATTTAGGATGGATGTGTCATGGAAATTTTGACTCGTTGGGACAGATTACAACCCAGCCAGATGCTCAGAGACTTCTACTGAAGAGGGAAATAAGAATGTCCGTTGCATGGTGGCAGTGTGGCATCCACAAAATACAGACACAAACAGACTTTCAAGTAATCCATAGACCAGAGGAGTCCCTAGAATAGGGACTGTGGGGAATGCGTGGTGGTTGGCCTTCATGAACAAGTGACATTGTGATCAAAATTCTATTTAAGAAAATAAAGTCTTAAGCAGAGGAAGAAAATACAGAACAAAAAGTAAAGTTCCTATGTGATCATGCTTTTCTGGAGTCGCAGAGACTGGGAAAACCCCTGACATTATTGCCCTGAGCTCATCTTTACATCTTAAACCTTAGATCAAAAATACCCCCTGCAACCTCCTTTAAACCTCACAATAGTTGAGCTTCACTGATAAAGTCTTTCTGTCTCGCTCACTTGCTTCCTTTTAGATCTCTCACCATGGACCAAATGGACCATGGCCACTCCAAAAGCAAAAAGGAAAGTGGGGGGCAGTGAGTGTATGTTAATGGGGTTGGGGTGGGGATGACTCCGAAAAGGAGTCTTGCAAGACTGGAAGAATGTAATCAATGTGCTTGACTTGATCAGGTAGAAACTGCTGAATTGGTTTATGTTTGGCTGTGAATTTCTCCACAACAAAAATAAAAATAAAATAAATTATGATAGAGGATCCCAGGGTGGTACTCCGGGTTAATATAGAAGACTGCTAACCAAAATGAGTCTCCCCAGAGATACCTTGAGATAAAACCCTAGCAGACTCATTCTAAAATTCACCCTCAGCAGCCCCTGTGAAGCGCAGGTCCACTGTGACCCACCATGGTAGCCATGAGTTTAACTTGACCCAAAGACAGGTGTTGGAAGAGGGAAGGCATTTTCAATTATTCGTGCAGCAAACACTTGAAAGGATAGTTATGCGTCAGATGCATTATTCCTTTTGTGCCACAGCTACTAAGACTAATACCATGTTCTCAAATTTGTTGTAGAAAAATGTGAAGATGTGAACAGAAAACTAGTACATGACATAGTACATTGATACAAGTGGGCACATAGCACTAAGGGAACTTGAAAAAATGAGAAAGACTTTTAAACAGAAAAAAAAAAGAAGCAGGACACATGCAAGCAATTACTAACTACAGATCCCTGAGAATCCAAATTTCAGTATCCCTTCCCTGCATGTACAAGATGTGTACATGACTGGGCTTTTCTCCTGAGAGATGACCTCAAAAATGGAAAGAGGTCTGTGAACCACAAAGGATTAAATGCTTCACAATGCTTATGGTCTAGATTTTCATCCTGAAGAATACCTGAAGCTTATAAATAAAAAAGCCTCTGACGCAGATGTAAATGTCAGTACAACTGTCCTGATTTGGGGAAGGGGTGGCTAGAGAAGGGACGAGTGCAGGTTTGAAAGGGAGCTCTAAGCAGAGTTCAGAAGATGAATAGTCAAGACATGCCTTCAGGAATGGTGACACTTCAGGCTGCCTCCATATAAATGGCAATACCTATACCTAGAGAGAGCAATCAATAGAGCTTTAGAATGGGTGGATACTGTGGATAAAAGAGAGAGGAAACTGGAGAGTTCTCTGCCCACATGGGAGTCAAAGAGGTGAAGTCAATTAGGGCACGTCTACCATACAAAGATGGTAGCGTGAATTCCACTATCTGAGTTTTAATATTCATGGGAGGGCTAATAAAGGCCCCACCCAGGAATAGTTGGAGCATACTAAAAACAGAGGAATCAGAGTTCGACATCTGACAGGTAAGTGCCTGCCACTACAATGGCTGTCATAGGAGCATCTGGAGTTGCACAGAGGCAACCAGGAGAGTGAGAAATATTTCAAGCACCCGAGGCCCTGCAGGCAACATTGGTATTTAAAAGACAGGAAATAAAATAAATCATGATGATTAAACCACCAAAGAGATCAGAAGGAAGCCAAAAGTACAGTAGGGATGGGGGTGGGGGGAAAAAGACAACCTGCGCACTTGTCTTCCATAGAAGAAAATAAACCATCAGCAATGACGAATCCAAACGCATTTTAGGAAATATGATGAACCAAATGTCATTGCTATGATTACTGAGCAAATGGAGGATGTGGGTGTTAGATGATGGACACACAGTTGTCACCTGGGTCTCATTAAAGGAAATACCAAGAAAAGGATTAAACGCCAGTGGTGGTGTGATGTTCCCTGAGAGACTGGCTTCGTTGATTCACTTTCTCCTTAAGTTCACCCCTCAACACTTCCTTCTGAAGGAAAAAGCCAGATCCCATGGGGTAAGCTAAGATGCTGGTTACCCATTTTCTTCACTTTCCCACTGGGGACAAAAACATGACACAGAGTATAATATAAAGTGGATTATTGTAGGTGTAGGTAGAGGAAAATATAGTACCTTCTCATTTGAGCTCCCTTTGACCCATCTTAAGTTTGTTCCAGTTTTCAATATTTCCTGCTTTCTTTATGACTGGTTTTTTGTGCTTTATTTTGTCGTTGTTGGGGTGTGGAGGCATTGGATTGGTTTGATATGTTTTTCTGTACAGTCCAGGAGAGGTAAATCTTTAGATTTGGCAACTGGATTCATAGTTCCCTAGAGACTGGGGAGGTTGGAGAGAAATGGGGAGCTGGAAATAATGAGTACAGAAAAGAAGAAAATGTTCTCAAACCAATTGCATGATGATTGTACAACTCTTCTTAATATGATTGAACTGTAAACTTGTATGATATGTGAATTATATCTTAATGGTAACTCTTAAAAATATTTATAGCCTTAGAATCCCTATGGGGCAGTTCTACTATGAATTGAAATGAGTCAGACTCAACTTGAGAACTCTGGACTTGGTTTTTGGATTTTGTGACCAATAGATATAAAAGTCATGGGAGAGGTCCTTTGGGAAAGAGTTTCTACTGTGAAGAAAAGAAACAGAAGAGACAAGTACGAGGATCTTGGTTGTGCTCCTGCTCTACTTCTGTCAGCCCTGCCTTTTGTCTGTGTTTGAAGGTGATTTTATAAGCATGTGTTGCAGCTGCTTTTGCCCTGCAGACCCGTAGATGTGGGTATCACTTAGATTGACACAGCAAGGATAACAGAGTTTGAAAACTGAAGGAAATCGGGAACATTGTTGAATGCCTAAAACAAACCTAAAAGCACTTGCTTCTAGACTTCTGGGAGAAAACAATCCAACCTGACTGCTTACCCACCAGCCCTCTGTCGGTGGGTGACATTGTCATCACTTGCATATCCTGTGGACATTAGAAGCTAGGCCATTGGTATTTCAAATGTCCTCAGGACCGTTCATAGCAGACAGGTTTCCATGAAGCTATTAGACGAAGACAGAGGAGGAAAAAAGGTCTGGGATTCTGCTTCTGAGGATTAGCCAGTGGATCCCAACAGAACGTTGTCTGACTCATTGCTTTAGACAGGCAGTCAGGACAGAACAATCCCGAGATAGTTATTGGGTGACATTGAGGGTTGACAAGAATGCGAGGGACCCTGGGTAAAATGGATTCACACAATAGCCACACAAATGGCCTGGTGACACCAGCAGTTAGGAGAGTGGTGCAAGACCATGCTGTGTCTTATTCTATGGTCACAGGGCCATGGTGAGCTGGAGCCCCCATGGCAATGGAAGCTAACAAAAATGACATATTGCTTAAGTGATGTTTAGTTAGGTACTTACTTGGCTGTCACTTGCATCCAAGGGCCTTCCCAATGATATATTCTATCTATACTTAGAAAAATAAATGAAACAAATCCACTTGCCTTGACCAAGAATGACAAAGTGCTACTTCTGAGAGAAAGAATCATTCTCAGCAAAGTGGCAACAAATATAATTTAATATATTTTCATATTATAATAAAAATGCAATTGATAAAATACATTTGATAAATTTTTATCAAAAAATACTTTGATAAAGGCAGATGAAGTATACAGTCTGAAATATCTATCATGTTCAGGCAAAGTTCAAGATTAAATATCCTGGAAATTTCTGGACGAGAATTGAGCTGGAATGCAATAAAGTAAAAAGTTCTGAACATGATTTCAAGCTTCCATGAAGATAGAACAGAACAGCATGCTAAGAGAACAGATGAGGATTTACAAAAAAACTTCTCGCCCCACCCTCATCTTGAGGTTTCAAGCTGATTCTGTGTGTGTGTATGTGTGTGTATGCTCCTTATATCCAAATGTGCTTCTTGCTCTGCTTATCAGTGTGAATTTCTATAACAATGCCTTATAGATACCAACAAATTAAACTATCTGGTCAAATGAAAATGCACAGAGAGAGATACAATAGATTTACATATTCTGAGCCAAAGCCTGTCGATATGCAGTGCATATGACAAGCAGTTTTTCTGTCACCTTTCCAAATCATGTGAGTCATTCGGGATACAAGAGTCCGCAGTCTTCCAGAATTCTTTCCAGCTGAAAAATTCTCTTATGCTTAAAGCAGTGCTTCCCAACGTTCCTCATGCTGCAATGACCCTTCAATACAGTTCCTCATGTTGTGGTGACCCCCAACCATAAAATTATTTTCATTGCTAATTCATCACTGAAGTTTTGCTACTGTAATGGTTTGGGTGACCACTGTGACAGTCTTGTTTCACCACCAAAGGGGTCCTTACTCACAGGTTGCACACCACTGGCTTAGAGGATAAAAAGACAGCTGCTGTTGAGGCAACATCAACTGAGTGTGGCCTTGTGGACCACATTGACTGGTTCTGCTGCATCCTCCCAATCACCAACATATTCAAGCTCATGCTGTTCCAATCCATCTTATCCAGTGTCTCTCCTGCCCTTGCTGGTCCACGACTTCACCCAACAATCTGTCCTCCTCCAGCTGTTGATTCCCTCCCCCCCCCACCCGCCACCTGCCTATAAGGCAAGTTGAGTAGCAAATTGAACAATGGTCTTGGGTGATGCATATATTTTTATTGGCTAACTTTTGGAGTCAGATCTCCTCACACAGCTTTCCAGTCTGAGTTTGGAAGGTCAGCTGAAGCCTTGACCACCCTGGGTGACCCTGCTGGCTTGTGAAATGCAAGTGGCATAGCTACCAGGATCATAGCAACATGCAAGTGACCTCTGGTGCAAGAGTGACAAAAAAATGGTGCTCTCCATTCTTAAAGTCTCCACAATTAGCAAAATGGTTATAGTTTGTGTAGAAGAACCTTCAAATGTTGATCTATAATAGCCAGATCAGCAAATGAGGAAGTTTTCCTGCAAACTCTGGACTTTACCAAAATTTATTCTTTTGCTACAAATCTTATGAAATCCCTATTAAAACTGTGAAATTCAGAATCCCCTGAATGCCTGATAGCATCACAAAGAACTTGCTCTGGCTCTTAAGTTTAAACCCAATGGAATTCAATTCTGAGAGTCACTGAGTCCGAAGATATTCTTGGACTCAGAGCTTTTCAATGATTTCTACCAAGTTGTCAAGGGTCTTCCTGAATGTGGACAATACAATAACTATATTAACATTTTCTTTGTGTTTGAGAACCCTGGTGTACAAGGCAATGAGAGTCCTACAACAGAGAAGTGGGTGAGCAGGAGACTGTAGTTTCCTTAAAATGAATAGAAGCCTGGTGTTCCCAAATCAGCCTCTCCAGATGCTTGGACGGCACTTTCATTCGTGCCTCTCTTCCAAATGAGATGTTACTAGCTGTCTTGTTTATGAGAAATCGACTGCGTTCGTCTGGAGTCCCAGGTGGTGGTACCCATTGAGTCAAGTGCTTATCGCTCAAACAAAAAGAAAGATGACTTCATCGTGCAATTATGAGCATAATGCTAAATTCTAAGGCAAAAGGAACCCTTTCAAATAATGTAGAGGTTCATATTCATAAATCTGATCTACCGCACTTCCAAAAGCAAAAGGACATTCTGAATAGATTCACAGAGAGGTTTGACGTCCATGACAGTCTTGATTTTGATAGTACAAGCTTTTCAATTCCCCTTCCCCCACAGTCCTCTAGGTCAAAAAAAAACTATAAAAAAGAAAGAAAGGAAGGAAGGAAGGAAGGAAGGAAGGAAGGAAGGAAGGAAGGAAGAAACAAAGGTCTTTCTTTGAAAGTTTATGCTTCTGCTTAATATTTTGATTTTACAATCTTGACCACCTCTTTGACTGGTATTCCTTAGCAGTGCATGACAATAACCAAGGTGCTGCCCACTTCCCACTAGCACTTTACTAGAAATATTGATTGTAATTTCATTTCCTAATGAGGACATGCTGACCTAGCAGAAGTCTAGTACTTTGTCTATAAATGGCCCAAGCAGGAGTCTAATAAGAGTGATGATAATGATGTGAAACCAAAAGTCTTTGTGTTCCCCACTTGAAGGTGTCTAAATTGTCACCTGTCTTAAGAGTTGACGTACTTAACTTGGAATAAGGCAGCGGATGCAAGATTCCTCTTCACAACATAAACACCTTGCTGTGTGCTTAGTGGCAGTCATAGCAGCTCCCACTCACAGCCATCTTTTTGCATCTTTTGCACTCTCCTTTCCGGAATCATCTTCATTGACATCCTGTGATGCCATTGTTTCAACTGCGATGTCAAGCCATCTTTTTGAAGGGTTTCTTTAAAGTTATCTTAGACAAGAGTTGTCCTGACTCTTTCCAAAAGTCAACCTCACTCCCTTCAAGTCGATTCTGCAGTGTGTTACACGGTGAACTGCTAACCACAAAACCAGCAGTTCAAACCCATTGTCTGGTCCATGGGAGAAAGATGAAGCTTTCTATTCCAGTTACAGCCTTGGAAGCCACAGGGGCAGTTCTAGTCTGTCCTAACAGGTCACTGTGGCTGTTACATAATCTAATGGCAACTTGAGGAAGGCGTGGAGTCTAATGAGACCATCGCTTGAAGACCTAATTTGGCACAATGGAGATAAATAGCTCACTGGAGGCCAGGCACACTTTCTCTGCTTTGTCTTCCTGTAGACAAGACACTTGGAGCCATGCTGATGGAGCTAGAGTGCTGGAGGAGGCACCCATAAGACATATGGGCTAATTTTTTACTTATGGACTTGATCTGGACTGGGCTGAGATGTTTCCTCAATATACAATTGCTCTTTTATATAAAGCTCTTTCTCACACACGTATTAATGTCTCTGGATTTGTTTCTCTAGTCAACCCAGACTAACACAGCCATATAAATCCTGATCCAGTAGCTGTCACTGAAAGTAAAATCACTTACTGGCCACAGAGAAGATTCTGAGAAGGAGGCAAGATACCTTTTAAGGTGAGGCCGGATGGAAGCAGAAGATGAGAGTAGAAATTCCAGCGCCACAAGAATGGGAAGACCTGAGAAACAAGAAAACACCAGCAGATCCCTAGGTTCAGAAAAATGCAAAGGGAGAAATAAAGCAAAGTCACAGTGAGGTGAATAATTTAGGACAAAAATAAATCACATAATTATATATATATATATGTGCATTGTGTCAAGCACATTAGTACATATGTTGCCATCATAATTTTTCAAAACATTTTCTTCACATTTGAGCCCTTGGTATCAGCCCCTCTTTTTTCCCTCCTCCTTTCCCCAACCTCCCTCCCTATGAACCCTGATAATTTATAAATGATTGGGGGGCAATTATGTATTATGCCATCCACTGTCTCCCTTCACCCACTTTTCTGTTGTCCAACCCCCTGGAAGGGGTTATATGCCAATCATTGTGATCGGTTCCCCCTTACTACCGTCCCTCTCCCATCTCCTTACCTTCCTAGTGTTGCTACACTCATTATTGGTCCTTAGGGATTTATCTGTCCTAGAATTCCTATGTTGCAATCTTTTATTTATCTGTACCAGTGTACCTGTTCTGGTCTAGCCAGACTTGTAGGTAGAATTGGGGTCATGAGAGTAAGCAGGAAGAAAGCATTGAAGAACAAGGGGAAAGATGTATATTTTATTGGTGCTATAAAATCTATTAATGCAATTCTTTTCCTGTAATCCAGTTGAGGTCACACATAGCCTTGGGAGAAGTCAAAAATATTGAACAACAATACATATGAATCCATGTACTGCTTTTGATTTATAATATACAGTGTGCTGAGATACAAAGTGAAGCTACAATTTGGTGGGGGGCGGGCAGAGATAGGCTTTGTTGATAGGAAAATAGTGATTCTAAATAATACAACTTTCAAAACCACCAGCCACTCGGAGTGAGCAACAGGAGGCTTTCTGATCCCATAGAGAGCCACAGTCTCAGAAACACAGGGGCAGTTCTCACTTGTCTTGAACAGAGAAGATTATTGAATGGACCATGGATGACCAAAGGGACCAACAAATCTGTCTTGGAAGAAGTAGGGCCAGACTTTATCTTTCATGCTTTGGACATATTCTCAGAAGAGACCAGTCCCTGGAGAAGGGCATCATGCTTGGTAAAGGAGAGGGGCTGAACAAAGAAGGACGCTCAATGATATGGATGGACACAGTGGCCGCAGCAACGGGCTCAAGCATAAGAACCATTGTGAGGACAGCACAAACCAGGCGGTGTTTCTGTCTTCATGGGTCTCGCTGAACTGGAATCTCCCCAAGAGCACCTAACAACAACATTATATGATACCAATTCCAAATCTATGACCATGAATGACTTCTTTTTTCCTCCCTGAGGGGAATAAACTTTGACCCCGTACTTATGTGTTAACTGTGTACTTCATGATCTGCTATAACATGGCCAGTTATTTAATACTCTTATTAACTTGTAAAAGGGAATGTTAAAGAAGTATAAAAATATCACTGTACCTGTTTATTTAAGAAATCTATGTTTCCAAAAGATATTGCCTACCAAAAAAAAGAGAACTAAATCCTTTTGAGAATTTAATCTATAGATATTCCCATCCACCAAAAAACTAAGGGAAACTAGAAATGTTTGTCAGCTACAACAATAACCTTTTGCGGTTAATGTCACAGAGCACAAATATGTCCTTTCATAAAATATGCCTTAGAGCCAGTGTCAGAAGCTTACCTGTAGCTTGGCAGAACATTAATCAGACCACGTCTTCTCGTTCTCTCCACAAATTCCAATATCCAGTCTTTGCATGGTTGCGTAACTCTTCCCTGACCTTTCTGCAAAGTTTCTCATTTCCGGAATGGAAACCAGGACCTCAGCACAAATGAGGCTATAATTGTCCACTATTACCTTGAGGACACTATACTAAAGTGACCAGATGTCCTGCTTTTTAACAATTTAACAACGTCCTGCGGGTTTTAAAAATTAAAATAAATGTATTTTGATACTATTTTTGCATTCTATGAAAATTTTTGCTGTTCCAAATAGACCAAATTTTTAATCAAGAAACTGCCACCCTTGGTCAATGGTGTCCCACTTAATATCTGGTCACTTTACACGATACACAAATGTATATCCATGGCATATCAAGAACCCTGGCAAAGGAATGCAAAGACGTAGAGGCAAAATTTGCCTCCGTCACTCCATGGCTCTGTGATGTCAGCCAAGTGACAATTTCCTTCCCCCTCACCTCCCTCATCTTCAGCATGAAGAAAACACGTCTCACGCCAACTGACCTCACATTGTGCAGAATTCTCAAAACTGGAAACTCGCGCTAATATAAGTCTTTGTATATTTCATGGGTGAGAATAAAACTGCTAGCCGCCATTGACTAGAAGGCGACCTCCGGAGTAAGTGGCGTGATTCGGACGATCTGGGGATCAACAGATCTAAGATAAAACTGTCCATGTCGGGGGAGGAGAAGCCTGGGAGAGGAGAGGTGACAATAATCGGCACGGCAGGCAGAGAACTAACATCAGGTAAAAGTGTGTGACCCTCCGCAATCAGGGATGTGTGAAGCCTCTTCTGTTCTGACGGGGCTATCTCCTCCCTCAAACAGCTGCGCTCTGAGAAATCCACAGGTGGGTCAGAGATTCCCACAGCGGGCACGACCTGAGGCCGCAGGAAGCTGACCAAAGCGGGCAAAAAGGACCGTGCCCGCAAGTCCCCCGCGGCTTCAGGGAGAGATCGTGGCTCTGAGTCATCTGATATGAATTTCTAAAATAGCACATTGGGACCTCCTGGCAATTTTGTGACACTATAGGTATTTCCACAAAAGCGAAAAGGGAACAAGGTCGAAGGTGGGCCAGTGGGGTAGGGCATTGTGGGATAGGGGTGGGGGTTAAGATAGCCATGTGCTTTACCAGAATTTCCCATCTCTTGCCCGCCTCCAGGCACCGTTAGTTGTGGATTGTTGTGGATGCCTACAATCTCAGAAGCCGTGCCTGTAAATAATGCCCAAAGAAGGAGTCATCTCATTAACATTTGGAAGCTGTTGCTTTTTGAGACACTGAGACATCATCGTGAAATCTCTCATTTTTCCCCCTACCAAAAACACAGAAACCTAGAAAACAAGGCCTATCAACTTCATGCTCTGCCCACTTTCCGTATTATTTTGCCAAGTCACACTTTCAGATGGCAGTGATGAAGCTGGGTGGCTGGACCGGAGGATGTACTCACTGCCCTTGGGAGGATGGGCGGCCAGGAGCACTTTCTGATATCTGTTCTCGGTGAGTCTGTGATTTATTTTCTTTGTCTGTTGCTATGGTAACCACAGAAGTTAAAATGAGTTCTAAAATCTCCAATTTGGGAAACAATTCTTAAACAACATAACTGGAATAATTTATACCCACACTTGCCTTAAGGAATCATTTCACTTTTTTAAAAAATCTTTTTATTGGAGGCTCTTACAGGTCTTATAACAATCCATACATCCACTGTGCTGGGCACATTTGTACATAGGTTGTCATCATCCTTTTCAAAACCTTTGCTTTCTACTTGAGCCCTTATTATCAGCTCCTTCTCTTTTCCTCCCTCCCCTACCTTTCCACCCTTGTGAACTCTTGATAAATTATAAATTATTATTTTTTCATATCTTACACACTCCGCTGTCCCCTTCATCCATGTCTCTGTTGTTCATAACATGGGGGGGATGGGGTTGGGGCTAATACATCAATCATTGTGATGAAATAGTTTTTCTCAAAAATTGAATACTTATGCTAATTACAAGACTGCTCCAGAAAGACTAAAAAGAGAATGTGTAGACTGGAGGGAATGTTTCTGGCTATGTCAGTGTTCAACAAGGGACTGATCTCTAAAATTAATGAAAAACATCAACAACTCAACAACAAAAGGAAAAACAATCCAATTTGAAAGTAGGCAAATAACACGAAAAGGTAATTCATCAAAGAAGACAGTCAAGTGACGAGCAAACACATAGAGATTCACAGTAATTAGCCGTTAGAGAGAAGCAGATCAAAGCTACAATAAGATATACCTCACTCCAACATCTAACCCTAATAAAAAATGGGAAATGACAAATGTTGGAAGTTGCAGAGAGATCAGAACATTTAGATAGTGTTCATGTAAATACAAAATGATGCAATTACTATAGACAACTGTAATGTAAAGGTTAGAAGTAGATAAAAAATACCATGCAATCTAACAAGCTTACTCTTAAGTATATAACCCAGGGCCACAAGAGTTATGACATGACCAAACACAGGAGACCTTTGGGTCAGCATTAGTCACACTAGCAAGAAGATGGGAACGAATGACATGTCCATAAGCAGATGGATGCATTAAAGAAACTCTAGGTCATACAAGAAACATGGATTGCTTTGCAATGTTAAATAAAAATGGATGAATCTGGAGGAGAGTATGTCCTGGGAAATAAGTCGATCAGAAGAGGACAAATGAGGTTTCTATTATAAAAAGCCAAGAATAAAAGTTTGCACGTAAAAGGAACACTATTTAAAAAATAAAAATAAATTTTTAAAAAAAGGAACACTATTTGATGGCTCATAGGAGTAGAATTGGGAAGGAGGGAAAATCACTAACGAGATAGCACACACAGGCTAAGCATGTGAAGGGAACGGTTGGGAGGGGGGAGGCGAGATGAAGGAAGTCAGAGCACTGTAAGCAAGCCAAGGGAAGACTGACTGGACACTGGCATCAGGTGCCATCGTGTCTCTGCTGACTCAGCAATCTGGTGAGTCCGAATGAAACTGTGTCCTGTCTGGGGCGATCCTCACAGTTGTGCTCTTGGACTCCATCGCTGCAGACACTGGGTCAGTCCATCTTGGTAAAGGCCTTGAATGTCTTCCTCTTTTTCATTGGCTCTCTGCTTGACCAAGCACGATGTCCTGTTCCAGGAATCAGCCCCTCTGATACCATATCCTAGTACAAGATGAAGGCTTGCCATCCTCATGTCTAAGAAGCATTCCAGCTGTACAAATTCCAAGACAGGTGTGTCGTCCTTGTGGCAGTTCACGATGCGTCCCATATTCTTTGCCGACATGATCATTTACATGCATCGGTTGCTCTGTGATCTTCTTTATTCACTGAGCAACTTTCTGATACATCCGTGGCCATTTAAACTACCATGGGTTGCATTGCTACGCACCCATCCTCAAAGTAGCATTCTTGTCCTTTCACAATGGAAATGGGTCTTGTGCCATGGAGTTAGCCATTATTTGATTTTTAGACTGCTGCAGTGGAGCTACGTGAAATGCCATCTTTGACAACTTTCATCTTTTCTCAGTTTATCATGAGGTTGCTTATTGGTCTGGTTATGAGGAATGTGTTTTCACACATTGAGTTGCAATCCATGCCAAAACCTCTGTCTTTGGTTTTCTTCAGCAAGTCCTTCCTGACCTCCTGACTTTCAGCAAATCAGGTTGTGCTCCCTGCACATCTCACTGCCATCGAGTCAATTCTGACTCACAGTGACCCTGTAAGATAGAATGGAACGGTCCCTGTGGATCTCTGAGACTATTATTCTTCATGGGAGTAGAAAGTTCCATGTTTCTACTGCAATACAACTGGTGGCTTTAAACTGCTGACCTTCTGGTCAGCCCACCTTGTGACCCACTACACTCCCAAGTCCCTTCAGCT
Source organism: Nesogale talazaci (assembly GCA_004026705.1). Lineage (NCBI taxonomy): Eukaryota > Metazoa > Chordata > Mammalia > Afrosoricida > Tenrecidae > Nesogale > Nesogale talazaci. The sequence goes on along the minus strand of PVJH01012973.1, from coordinate 45,134 downwards.
GCACACTGCAAGTGGTTCGGGAATTTTCCTCCGACCTTGCTGCTGACTTCTTTGTGTAGTCTTGCTCAGTCTACAGATTTAAGGTCAGTGGAGGGACTCAAACCTGATGCACACCTGTGCTGGCTTTAAGCCACTCTGTGTTCTCTTATTCTGTCTCTATCTTCTGCCCCTTTGTCCATGTACAATTTTGGTATGAGGTCTTCTTAGATTCCCCCGATTGACTCTGCTACTTTTAGACTATGATCCACTGTCTGATGCCTTCGCTCTGGCAATCTTGTAACAATGGAAATAATTTTTAAAAAAATAAATGTGAGTACATAGATACTTAAATGTTTATAGGTATTAGAGGAGATATTTCTACATATAAATTTGTGAATGTCACATGTATACATGCATATATATGTGTATATATAATATAAAACAGCATATGAGGCAGGGTGATAAAAAGTATTTAAGCATCAAGCTTGGACGAGTGTATGTGAAGCTATGGACAGTCACTTTGGGGTTCATCGAGGTCCATCGGTGTAGCACCGTGGGCAGGAAGGGAGCTGCTAACCAGTAAGGTCAGACTTTGACACCACTCAGGAAAAAGGCAAGGCATTCTGCTCCCGTAAATATGGGCAGTCTTAGAAATCTGCTGGGTCTCTCCACTCTGCCCAACAGGATTGTTGAGAGTCAGAATCAACTTTGATTTGAAGTTTGAGTCCGGTACGCTTCTGGGACCTTGAACACTTAAAAGTGGTCGAGTCAACTTTCTCGGAGGGAGCAACAATGGGGCACAGGCCAAAATCAAACAGGGGGCATGCCACAGAAAACACAGAGGGATAAAGAAGGAGGAAAAAGAAGAAAGAGAGGCTGGTAGAAAAAAAAGAAGAATAGAATGAAAAATGCAAGTACAAAATCTGTGACTACCTAATTGGGGGAATAGTAAGGAAGCGTCAACAAGCGTTTAGTGGTGGGATACTAACAACACAGTCAATAATTCAGGCCTATCAAGGGTTCCACAAGAGAGATCCAGTGAAGATCACAATCTCAAAAGTGGTATCTAAGATCGCTACTAGTCAAATTGACTCCATGGTTTTTAATGTTCTCTTACATAGACTTGAAAAGTGTAGTTTAAATATGTATGTGATGTGTATGTGACACATGTGTAGATATATGTGTACATGTGTGGTGTCTATGTGTATGTGATGTGCATTTATGTATGTATGTGATGTGTATATACACATACATAACACCCCTACCAGACTGCAGGCATCTGGAAGAAGTGTCTCCCCTTTCAGCAGAGTATTACACCAGTGATGCAGCCCTTGGCAGAGGAGACTTGAGGAATGCCTGTTTAGAAGTGGAGTTTAGAAGCAGTTGATGAACTACCCAAAAAAATCACTCTCGATTTCATATACTGACCCCTTCTTGTTTTGACAGGAAAAGACACTTTACCAGCACAATCACTCACTTTATGCTTTAGCCTAAGGGTTGAATGGTTTCTGGTTGCTTCCAAAAACCAATCTATGTTCCAAAGGTGGTGAAGTTTTAACAGAAAAAATGTACTGCTAGTCGCAAGGTCATTTCAAAGAGAATCTCAAGAGTATGGTAAGAAAGGACCTGAGCAGCTCTGAACCTTTTACTTGCACATCTAATGCCTTCGTTCCATTCTGAGGCCATTGGGGCAATGTGGCAGCATCTAGAATTTAGGCTTTCATGAGAATGTGCATTTATCAAAACCACTATGAACACACAATGTTGGGAATAAATAGGCATCCAAGTATTTATTTTATGTTTACCAATTTTTACACAGTGAGTGTATCTTTGTTTTCCTTTGTGATGTTTTCTTATGCTTGTAGTCAGACACCAAGAGCAGACAGATTCTGTCATGACTTTGTACTGGTTCCTTTATCAATTCACGTATAGTACTTTTTTTCTATTTACTTAAGTAGCTCCTGAATTAAGTATCTGATCCATTATCCATTTTTTTTAAATTTGAGACAAAATGTAGAAAGGAAAATCTAAATCTTTGAGGGTGATACTGAAAATCCCCTGTCAAAGAGTCCATTCTGACACATACTCCCGCCATCAAGTTGAAGCCCAGTGATTCTGATTCATGACAACCTCATGTATGGAAACATACAGGACCAGCCAATGAGGAAGCTCCTCAACGAGCTGGATGGACACAGAGGCTATGGACACACAACCATGGGTTCACACAAAGCAAGAGTGGTGGGCATGGCGCAGGACCAGCATGCTTTGTTCTGTTGTCCATAGAATGACTGTGAGCCAGAACCAACTCCACATGACCACACCTCACAACAACAACAACAACAACAACAACAATAACATAGGATACAGTAGAACTACCCCGGGGCTTTTCCAAGGAGGTTATTTTTTAAGGAATCAGATTGCTGTATCTTGTGCCCATGGAACAACTGACAGGCTTGAACTGCTAACCTTTAGGTTAGCGAAAGTCTCCGAGCACTCTTGCCACTGCCTTGCTGGGGCTCCATATATTAAATTAAGCAGATATTAAAAATTCCTATTATCTTCTACATGATTTATTCAGTAGAGTTCTCAGTCTGGAATGATAAGATACTTGTATTGCATGTGGTTACTAAACTAACATGCCACGTTCTGTATCCTTTGTAGACAAGTGGCTTCACACAGTTATTGTTCACCTTTCCAGAGTCTCAAGGGTCATCAGAGGTTCCTAGTATGCACCAGAGAGGCAGTCAGTTCCTTCCTGGTTTTCTGTTAGAATATTTCATCTGTGGAGAGACCTCAAACATCCAGCTACTGTACAGATTAATATTTTCTTTTTAGTTGGGTTTGGTCTTTATTTACCTCTTAAGAGAAATGAATGACATGGGCTCCCACTCAGTAAGTGGTGAGCTCTTTCCAGGTAAGTGGTGAGTGGGAGCTGGATTTTGAATGCATAACACGGCCTGTGCATCTGCCTGCCTGATGAGGAGGGGAGTGGAAGGAAGAGATTTCTTGATCTTGAGGTGGGAGAAGACTTGGAACTGGTTATAAGTTTAAAATTAAGTAAACCAATGTTATCCTTCCAGAAAAGTCCCTGGGTGGTGTGAACAGCTAATGCTTCTAGTTGCTAACTGTAGAGGTGTTTGTGTCCACGTAGAGGCATCTGGACAAGAAAGGCTTGACCCATTTACTTCTGACTCGATCAGGTACCTCACCAGGCCGCTTTGGGGACGAGGGGTTGCTGATGGTGAGCTCCCTCTGAAAGCTTAGTCACTGGACCCCCCAGGAAGCAGTCCTGCTCTCCTGCTCTGACACACTCTGAGGTGGCCATGATTAGAACTGACTCAGTGGCAAGTGATTTGAGTTGACTTTTCCTCCTCAGGAAACAGCCTGGGTTCTAGCATTGTCCCAACAGATCTCAGTGTGGGGACGACACACCACTTTATAGGGTCTTGGTTTCTCTGGGTTGCTTTCTTTCTCCTGGGGCTTTTTCTGGGTGAAAAGGAGAGGGCAAAAGGGGGGGGTGATTCCTCACTGGTGCTCTTCATGGGGGACGGACAGTGGGTTCCCCACAGGAAGACTTCTAGGACGATCTGTCATTTCACCAACTACTATAGCCAGGGTTCATCTGTCCTGGATTCCCCATGTTTCCAGTTCCTGTGTGTACCAGTGTACATCCTCTGGTCTAACCAGATTTGTAAGGTAGAATTGGGGTCATGACAGTTGTGTGCGTATGTGTGTGTGTGTATGTGTGTGTGTGAAGCATCAAAGCACTAGAGAAAAGTTGTATTTTTTTCATTGTTCAAGCCACAGTACTTGAAATTGCCTCATATATGTGTGAAAGGTAGACATTGAATAAGGAAGATGCAAGAAGAAACCACACATTTGAATTATGGTGCTAATGAAGTATATTGAAAGTACCACGGACTGCTAAAAGAATAAACAAATCTGTCTTGGAAGGGGGCTCCTTAGAGGCAAAGATGCCAAGATGTCATCTTGTATCCTTTGGATGTGTTCTCAGAAGAGACCTGTTCCGGGGGAAGGACATTGTCCTTGGTAGAGTGGAGGGGCAGCACAAAGAGGAAGGCCCTCGGCAAGATGAATTGATCCCAGGGCTGCCACAATGGACTCAAGCACAGGAACAAGTGTGAGGAGTCCAGATGACCGTGAAGAGCCTGCACTCCATCACCCAACTGTGAACGACTGCCTCTAATGAAACAGACAAAAGGAGTTTTCATTTCTGTGGTGGCTCTAGACTGCATGCCAGACAGAAAGTTCTATGGCTCTGCCTTTCAATTACTCTCTCCACGTAGAAACACATAAAGCGGAGGGCTCTTTCTGTCAGTCTCTGGAACACAAAGGAGTGCGCTCAATTCACCATTTCTGTTTCAGCTGGGACACCTTTCCTGGGTAGCCACGTCTGCTGATGAGATGTCTTTCCTTTCCTCGTCTATTTCCATTTATCACATGAGGAAAACATATGCAGTGACTAATTGCTTTTATATTAATATAGAGTCTATCACCCTATTTCCCAAAGTGGACAATGCCACCCTCTAGGGACACTGATACAATCCATTGGTGGAGGAGGAAATCATTGCAAAAGCACATGTCTATACTTTATCCTGGATGAGAGGCTATTGCGCAAAAGATTTCCATTGCCAGAGAGGTACTGAGCTTTTTTGTTTGTTTGTTTATTTTTCTGAAAAGAGGGTAGTATGCCAAGTAAGTTTTTAAGCTTATAGTCTGAGAGGTAAAATTCCCACCTTGGGATGGGGGAGGTGAGGGAGACATACTATTGTGGTATACTCATCTCATCCCGACTCTTTCCTGGGCAAATAGAGACTTTTAAAAGTATAGATATATAGATTGTTTTGTCCTGTCAATGTTGATATACAGCATCAGTCTTGACTCTGAGCAACTCTTTACGATGGGGGAAAACTGCTCCATAGAGTTTACTAGGCTGTGATCTATAAGGGAGATGGCATATTGGCTAAGCTCTTGGCCACTAACCAACAGGTTCAAATCCCCCAACCCCTCCATGAAAAGGATGCAGCTTTCTGCTTCCATAAACATTATAGTCTTGGAAACCCTACAGGACCATCCTCCTCTGCCATATGAGTCCTACTTTGCTATGAGTCAGAATCAACTTAATAGTAGTGGATTCGGTTCGAGTTTTGGAATCTTTATGGCAGAAGAATGCCAGGTCTTTTGTCTCCTGAAATTCTGCCTTTGTTCAAACTGCCCGCCATTTGATTTGCAGCAGATCCCTTCCCCATGGTTCCACCAGCCCTCCTGGTGAGGGTATTATGCCAAAAAGATAGCGTCCATCCAGAAACACATTATCCTCAGTAATACCGAATTCCCTTGGTCTGAGACAGACCAAGCCAGCTTTCATCGGTTACACTCCCAACCTTAAAGGACTTGAAGCCCCTCCTGATCACTCTTTCTATGCCTTAAGTTAAATCCCAGACTTTGGGTGGTCATAAAATCATAAAATCCATCTTGTATTAATAAACATCATTTTCTCTACCATCTGAGATGCAAAAGATGCTATCTCAGAGATGGCAAAGAAAATCTTGTTTTTTTGTGCTTTTTAAAGCATAATTTCTAGACCCTGCACATCTGTCTACAGTTGTCCTTCCTCATTTTCTCAATAGTGAAGGTGATGCCATTCTTCTGTATCACAGAGATTCTGACGATGGGTCCAAAAGCAAGACAAATGGCTTCCCTGACAATCATGGGCTGCCTGGCTCTGTAACGGATGATAAAGTACAGGGGGACCAAGGACAGTGCTTAACGCACCATGCTTACATAAAGAGAGATTTATTTGGGGCCTCTAGAAAGTAGCTGATGAAGAGCCACAACCTACGCCAATTTCCAAATAGAAAGTGGTTAAAACATAATTGTAGGGTGGTGTTTGCTGTTTTTGTTTTGTAAGAAGGCCAATGCAGTTCTTTGCACGCAGATGGGAAAGACCACAGAATCAATCTCCTTCAAGGTGACTGGCGTCGTCTCAGGCCCAGCAATCCACACAATGCGGCATCAGAGAAAGGAGGTGGGCTTACCTTGAACCTTTCATCTCTAATGAGAACATCTACGTGTGCTCACTTGCTGAACTTACATCAGAGGGGCTCACAAGATTCACCGAGGATGGCTTTCGAAGTTAAGACAGTTTTACACACACTAGGAGTTTTCCACGAAACTGGGTCTTTTTTTTAGTTAGGGGTCCACTGGCTGAAGCTGTTTTTCAATCTTGCTCTAAGCTACATCTAAGTCCGTGAACTTTGAGCTCCTCGTCTACCTTCTGCTGAGTTGAGAAGAGCCTGGAATCATGAAAGTTGCCCTCCAGGCTCACAGTGGGTTTCTTCTCGGCTGGCAGCAGAAGCAGAAACAGGAGGAGGAAAAGGGCTGGACCTGGAACTACGTCCCAGCAGAGCTGCCTCCTGTGCCGGGAGACCGGAAGGACTGCATGGTGCTCAGTGGTCATTACCAAGCATGTGAGCCATGATGATGCAGAAGGATTCTGATCGAAAGGGACAGAATTTTACATTCTCAGAGAACCCAGACTTTCTAGCACCGTGGAGGTTGGATGAGCCCCGAAAATGCCCTGAAATCACCTTTAAATGAGAAACAAAAAATATACCTGGAAGTCTTCTTGCAATTGGGCCATTTTAGTCTAACTAGTAACAAAGTGCCAACAGCAATTCAAACTGTCAGATGGGAACACTACTGGTCAGTGGCTTTACATTGAGGGGGGAGGAGTGGATCAGAGCAGGAGGGGGTCTCATTGCACAGCTCAGAGGCCCATCATTCTCCTGAGACTGCGTGTGGACATAGTCGAACTCATTTATGTCTTGCTGCATCTACTTTATCAACAAAATTAATTTTTAAATATTTTATATGGATCCAAACTTAAAGTTATAGCTGCAGCTATCTGAGTACCCCTTCGTCTCATTTACCTGATGCTAACTTAAAAGAAAATGTTTGGCCATCCTTTCTCATGCTATAATCAGTTCATTTAATTTTCACAGAACAATTGCCTTCTTGTTTTGACACTAGCATTAGGTGAATTCATATTCTTAATTTTAAATCATAATTTCTATAATGACTATAACTGGAATAAACAGATTTGGAGGGATGTACAAACAAATATCACAGGGCTTCAAAAAGTCTCTGGGCCATCTTTTTAAAAGATGCAGACAAATGAAACACAACCTACACCACACCTCATATATGAAAAAATTAAGTCAAGCTGGGTTAAAATATTTAAATGTAAATCCTAGGACTATGATACAGGTGATAAACCCACTATCACACAGAAAAGCACACAGCAAAGACAAAATAGATGACTGAGACCTTCTAAAATTCAGACATTTGTGTGCATCAAAAGAGTGAAGAGAGAATCCACAGACTGAGAAAAAATGTTCAGCAATGACTCTTCAGTGATCAATGACTAATCTCAAAAATCAATAGAAAACCGAAAGACCTCAGCAAGAACAAATTCAATCCAATTGAAAAATGGGAAGAAGATGCAGGCAGTTCACTAAGGAAGACATCTAGGTGGCCAACAGATATCCAAAACACTCAAGATCATTAGCCATTCAGGAAACAGCAGTAAGATACTACCTCATACCGGCATTAACAGAACAGTCCTGAAACACATGAGCTAACAAAATGGAGAGAGTACAGAGAGACAGAAGCCCTCAAACACTGCCGGTGAGACTACAGAACTGAGCAGCCACTGTGATTCGGCACTCCTTCTAACAATTAGAATAGAAAAAGTATGTGGCCCAGCAGAGGGGATAATAAAACATTATTTTTACCAGACATTTGTATTGTAATGGCTGTCCTGAAAACAAATTGCCAACTATTGGCTGCCACGGATGAACATAGTCCATCTGCTCCCTACCAGCCTTGCCTGCTGACTTGGCTCATGTCCTTTCCTTGCCCATTAGCAGGTTGGGGCGGTATCTGCTCCACTGTCATTCATCAACTAGCACATGTCTTGGAAAAGATCCGTACTCTTGGCTTCAAGAACTGTCTAGCATATACACACGTACCACAGAGAGACAGAGAGAATCTTTAGAGTGTGGGAGTGGTGGCGCATTGGCAATGACACTCACGGGCTATGTAAAGCTGTAAACTTTGCTTTTGAAGGAGAGAAGGTAGACATGCTCTAATTTCACATGTATTTCCCTTATAAGGTTTTGATCTTTCCACGCTCCGATGATATAAACCAGCTAGGAAATGGCAAAATTTTAAATGATTTTCATAACCCTTTCTAAATCATCACTGACAAGGCCTGGGATACTTTTCCATGAAATACTTAATAGTTCTCTACCATATTTTGCTTTCCTTTATATATTTTCATAACTAAACAAGATATGTAATAAATATCAATAACTAAATAACAAAATGTAAAAGACATATACTGGATTTAATGTAAAGAACGAGAGAATTGCCACATGGAAGTCAACTCTCACTCGTGTCTACTGGCAGCCCGACTCTGCCCTATAAGGTTGTCCTCAGTTGAAACCCACTCAATAGTAGAAGGTTTGCTAGTTTTATTATTATTATTAATGCTTTGGCATGTGAGCTATGTCATTATTCCACCAAAATTCATTTCACTGCATATTTAAATTTCTTTGCTATCAATTGTAACATGACATGTCATATAATTTACCTATCCGCTCCATGTCAGGAAGGACATTTTTGTTGACTTCAGGATTCCATTTCCACTTTCATTGATGTAGACTATTCAAGTACGAGGAATCATTCTAGGCCCACTCAAATAGACCAAACATGAAGTTCATTTCTGCAACAATGGCCTGTAACTGCAGTTGCCTCTACTTGAGGTAGTCTTGCTTCATGATCACATTGGAGTATGAAAAGTGGGTTGTGAGATGACTGCTTCCAAAGAAGTGGTTTTGAAGGTCAAACAAAGGACCTAGTAGCCCAGAAATTTCTGATCATCTCTTGACATATCTTGTTTAAAGTCCAAAGTCTGATTCCAACCACTAATGAGGGAAGAGAAAGCACTGAACTCTAGTTCCTACATCAGTAAGGGTAAAAAGGAAGCATCCATCAAGATGGAACCTCGAACCTTCGGATAAGCCAACAGCAATGTCAGAAAACATTTGGAGTTCTGGCAAGAGATGCCAGACCTGGCCTGGATTTCTCTCCACCTAACACTAACAACTCTATCTACATCTAGACCACAGCGACTGAGTGTTCCATCCCGATCACCTGTTTTCATTCATTCTCCAAGTCATGTGGAAGGACACCTTGCTTCTACATGGTGCCAAATGCTTCTCTCCACTTGCACTCGGTCGTGCCTAGTGCCACTGGTGCAGGTTTGCCTTGGTCTGATGCAGCATGCTTGCTTTCTTCAATGTGATAACAGGCATCTCCTGGTCCACGCCTCATTCTGTTGTTTTCATTTTTCCACTGAGAGCTCATACTCCTCGCCACTCCTACATTGTTGACGGAGGTTCAAACAGCTCCTCTGTTTCTCAAACTCCCCAGAGCTCGTGGAGTGCTCACAAAGCCCAGTGAGTGACTCTTCTCCTGATCCAAATACAGAAGTGGAAGAAAGCTTTATCTTTGGGAAGTCGTTGGCAGGGCTTTCTTACAAAAGAAGAAAGTAATCACTTGTCCATGAAAGGAGGCATTAGCTAGAAGAGGAAAACGATTTTGTGGATGATAACAGAAAAATCAATTCATCAGATGTATACTTGAAATAATTTGGTGGACCATCTGTTCCCCGGGCTGTTCTTTATGTTTTAATTGGCCTCTACACAAGAACTACTGTCCTCCAAATGCGATCCTCCCAGCCTGCAGGGACTGTAGAGACATCATCTTGTAGAATGTATTCTTGGCTGGAGAAAAGGAACATGGAAGCTAATACTTTGTGCCTCGGATATGATTGCCCTCAAGCAGCCTCGAGACAAAACATTCTGGAATTGTGATCTCACTCCGGGAACAGGAAGAATGTGTATTATTCAACGAGCTGAGTGGATGTTCTTATGCAAGGACAAGTGCTTCAGAGTTTCATTCTTCCTTGAAATTGAGTCAAACCAGGAGATACTGTTCTCCACCACTGCCGTGGGAGCAGGAGAACTATAGTCTCAGTCCAAGCCCCTAAGAGTCGCCATGGGAAATGGAACCGGCTCTTAAAACCACACCTCGTGGGTGGACGCCCTTACAACCAGAGAACACCACAAACCCTGCAGCAACATGGGAGCACGGTCAAGGAGCACTGCAGGAGAACCATCATAGGTCAAAAGGTACTTGTTTCTTAAGGGAAAGTTATTCCCTTCTCTGGACAGTTCAGCTGAGTAGTCCTTAAAGACTAGAGCTGTTCCCGAGGAACATCTGGAACTTTTTCAAGTTTCATAAGCCTAGCTTTAATATTTCCAGAGGGCAAGAACTACATAGCCAGACACACACACATTGACACCTCAGAAGGGAGGAGAGGAACAATTTCTTGGGAACTGACTGACAGAGGCCATTTCAGGAAGTAAACGGGATGCACAGAACGAGAGAAACACCAAGAAGGAACAGATTCCCTTGGACAATGAACCAGACAGGCCAACAGGGAAGCATTCACCCCAAAGCACAGTTGAGAAGACAGAAAAGAAGGACAGGCAAAACTGGGAAACCCAGGAATATAGGGGAAGAGCACAGTGCATATCAGCAAACAAACCTCGTAGAACAGAAAACGAATCTCCTCTGTAGAAGATCATTCAAACAACAATTTCAAAAGAAGTAGGATGGGGGAAGGGGGCATGGGTGAGGAGTAGTCATGGTTTTACCCTGGCTTCTTAAGGTGATGAAGTCGAATAAATAATGCAAACATAAGTGACTCCCAGGAATTCAAGCAAATTCAAAGAAAATCACAAATAGTATCACTCATCAGTTCCCTGCCCCAGAGTCTAATTTCTGTGCTCCTCTATTGACACTGGGAGCATGATCTCTCCACACCCCAGTTACTTCATTCACAGAGTTACAAAAATATCGTAGTAAGAACATGTTTTGAAAATGTTGATGGCAAAATTTGTTAATAAAATTAAATTGAGGGCTGAGCCCCGGTGGCATAGTGGTTGTGCGCGGGACTGTGGCCCACTGGGATGGAGGTTCAATTCCAGCTCCAAGGAGCAAAGGCTGGGCCTCCTACTCCCACCACCTGAGGGCAGTGATGCCAAAAAAAAACTAAAAGAAAATTAAATTGAGAAAAAGAAAATGACCATGGCAGCAGATGTACAAATGTGGATGCATGTATGGATTGTGATAAGAGCTGTAAGAGGTCCCAATAAAATGAATTTTTAAAAAGAAATATATGTGTGTGTGTGTATATATATATATATATATATATATATATATATATATATATCAGGCTGGTAGAGTTACTGCTAAGACTCTGTGAAATAAATAAAAGTCAGGGTTTTACAACTTAAGGTTTTGTCCCACCTGTAGGTAATATTGTTAGAGAATACTCATGGTGTCCAATATGGTATAAAATTTTCATTTTTAATTTTTTTTTAGTGTATGTCCCAAATGTACTTATTTGAAAAATCGGGAAACCTGATCTTTAGAAAATGAAAACAAAGAATAGGGGCAGAATGATTTGGTAAAAACAAAACTAGAGAAAAGTAGTAAAGAATTCCAACCCCCAGCTGTATCACATACTGAACCAAAGTGGAGGCCAAATGCCTGTTCCCTATATCCTCACCAACACAGATATAGATATATAGTTTAAACAAGTTCTCGGACTCCCATAAATGAGACTAATCACTCAGGGCAGAACCTCTTTCAATCAGCATCTCGTGTAGTTGCTGTAGATGCCATCAAGTCAGTTCCAACTCACGGCAAACCCAAGCGCAATAGCACTGACGATGATCTGGTCCTGCACTGTCTTCACAATCTGAGTCCATTGTATGAGTCCATTGTTGTAGCTACTGTGTCAATCCAACTCGTCAGAGGTTTTCCTTTTCATTGTTGTTGTCCCTCTACTTAAAAGTATGATGTCCTTGTATAGACACAAATCCCTAAGGATAACACTTTCAACGTGTGTGAGACGAAAAAAAATCTCACCATCCTCACTTCTAAGGAGCATTCCTGCCGTACTTCTTCCAAGTCTGCTCTGTCTGCGCTTTTAGCAGTCCATTAAATAGTCTTTTCCAATAACAAAATTCAAATGGGTCCATTTTTCTTCAACCATTCTTTTTATTTGTCTAATATGAAACTTGTACTGAGTGATTATTAACACTTAAGTTACTGTACCAATAATTCTCAGTGTACATCAAGATAAGTAGGCTCTGGTTCTGCCCCTTAAACACTCTCAGATGAGACATAAAGACATTATGGCCAATCCAATATCGTCCCTATAAAAAGATCTGCCACCTGTAGCCTAATAGCACAACTAGTTGCTAAGAGGAAAAAACAGCTCCTTCTAGCTGGTTGGCTTAGGAAAAGCTTTGTGAAAGAGGCAGCCTTTCAGATGTGTTTTAGAAACTGATTGCCATCTTAGTACACAGAGAGGCCAGGACTCTTCTAGGTTAAGGGAACACCATGAATCACAGGTGTCAGATAGGAAGTTCAAGACTTGGATAGATGGCCAATAGCAAGGAATTTCCTGCGACTGGGGAGTATAAAATATTAAAGTATTAGACTTATCTCAAACTTCCCATGGGCAAGAAAACACTGGAATATAACCCCTTTGCTTTGCATGCAGAGTTCCTTGTATTAAGCCTTTGGAGACATAATTCCAGATGAGTGGGTAGACTATTACCACTCACCTTGAATTACATTACTCATTACTTTTTCTTAACTAAACTCACTGACATTAATTTTTGCTTTTCTTCTAAACATCATAAAGAACTATTTTTCTTTCTTCTTGCATTACCATAGCATAATTTGCATTTGTATAGAAAAGCCTGCAGAGAGAACACTTTGAGCTCTAAAACCCCTTCACAATAAATAACTTCTCCTTTGGCCCTGGTTCCTGAGAGTAGAACCCCACCCGAGGTCAATGGAACAGAACCTACCAGACCAAGAGGACTGTGGACATTCTAAGCCAAGACCTTCCCGCACCTTCCCTTGGTTAGTGTGTCCTTTTCTTTCTTGACTAAAGATAAACCTTTGAGCTGTTCCATCAGATGATCAACCTAAGAAACAGAAAAGAACCTGTATTCACTCACCAGGCTCCAGGTGAATAGCGATGCGAACGATAGCACTCTGAGACCTCCTGACTTGGTCCAGGGGGATGGAGCCGAGAGAAAGTGTCAACTGGGGGCTAAACCGACCGGGAAGGCAGGGATAGAAAATAGAGATGAGCGCATTGTAGGTCATTAGTGTTATGTGGTGGCCAGCTGACTCCAACTCATACTATCCCCATGTGACAGTGTGGATCGGCCCCACAGAGTTTTTGAGGGGGTCATCGTTATGGGAGCAGCTCTCCAGATCTTTCTCCAGCAGAAACACCAGATAGGTTTGAACTGCCAATATTTCTGTTCACAGCCAAGTGCTTCATCTTTGCAAGACCAGGGTTTACTGGGTCATCTACCCCTGGCCCCTTGCATTGTAAGTGCGATCGAGTTGGTTCTGACCCATGGCCACCTCATAGCACAACAGAACGAAAGAAGCACCGTCTGGTCCTGCACCACCCTCACAACTCTTTCTCTGCTTGCGCTCCTTGTTACAGCCTCTGTGCCACTCAGTCTCACTGAGGGCTTTTACATGTTTGCTATCCTTTTATGTCACCTACCATCATGTCCTTCTCTGGGGACGGGTCTCCCCTGACAGCTCCAAAGTTCCATCACCTGTGCTTCTTAGGGTCACTCTGGCTCTCTGGCTGTACTTCTTCCAAGACAGATGTGTTTGTCCTTTGGGCAGTCCATGGTGCCTCCGATATTCTTCTCCAGCATCACAATTCAAATGCATCAGTTCTTCTTCGGTCTTCCTGACTCCATGTCCAGCGTGCATATGAAGTGATGGGAAACACCCTGCCTTGGCTCAGGAGCACTTTAGTCCTCAATATGACCCCCTTGTGTTCCAACATTCTCCAGAGGTTTGGTCCAGAAGATTTCCCCAGGGCAACACATGTGCTCTCTTCATGAATGCTTCCATAAGCACTGATTGTGCAGCCACACAAGACAAAGTCCTCGACAACATCAATCTTTTCTCTGTTTATCATGATGGTAGCTATTGGTCAAGTTGGACGGGTTCTTCTTTCTACTGATCTTCTTTCTACTGAGCTGTAGTCCATACTGAAGGCTGCAAATTCCTTGGCTTTCATCAGCTAGTGTTTCCAGTCCATGTTTTCAGCCAGCAAGATTGTATCATCTGCATAGCATAGGTTATTAATAACCTTTCCTCCAATCCTGATAGCATATTCTGCTTCATGTCTGACAGTGTTTCAATTTTATGGATAAGGTTTCCAGTAGCTGCTTCATTCACAGTGAGCTACTGATTCCTTCTTTATAGCCTGTTATGAGTCTCGAAGTTCTGTGAGGTTTCTCGTATGGGTAATACCTCGGTTCTTGGTTTTGCATGAGGAAAGAATAAACACCTAAGCACATTTTGTAATCCAAGAGGGTTTTTATGAAGGACAGGGCAAGATTTTATAATCTCAAAGAGGTTCACAACTCTGGCACAAGCAACCTATGGGGGAAAAAGCACCCAGCCGGAGGAACTGGAGGAGATCCCAGGAACCAACTAAGCAGTTGAAGGAGCAAGGGGCAAGAGGGTGTAGAGAGGAAAGGGGCAAAAGAGACTGTGAGCCCCAAGCAGGCCCAGAGTGAGCCCTGAGAGGGCACCCCCAGATGGCATGTGTGTGTGTGTGTGTGCCTACCCTCTGACCTGCCACTGACCCAGAGCAGGGTAAGAGAGTAAGAGAAAGTAAAAGCGTGCACTCTGCCTTTATTCTAGCCCACCCCTTAACTGGAGGGAGGCATGGTCAAAGGTATTAGTCAACTTCATTGGCTGGGTTAGGCACACCTGGGTGATGTCATGAACCTAGTCCTCGTTTGGGCCACCCAAGTGTACCTCCAACCTGGTTCGGGGGCTTGAGTGTACGCATGCTCAGTTTGGGGTCTTCATAGATGTCTAATGGTTACCTGATTATGATGGCCTTTGCAATTATGGAAGGGACAAGACCCCTGTCCCTAAATCTAGCTACCCAAAAGTTCCACTGAAACCTGTTCACCTGGGGGGAGACCTTGTCGGCTTTTGGAATACCAGTGCCATAGCTTCCAGCATCACAGCAACACACGAGCTACCATAGTATAACAAACTGATGACGAGTGATGTTACCCCTGGATAACTAAAGAAATAAATCCCGTGACATTCATAGATGTGTAAAAAAGAGCATAAGAAGTACTTGCATATCAGCCCAATCCAACTCTAATATCCACAAGATCAATACTGGCCCATAAGTCAGACTCACACAGCCACATGCACTGACGCAGAGTACAGGAACATCACAGGCTGTGGCTGCAGTCACATGAGGATCCAAGGGCAGCAGGAGCATGGCAGTTCTCAGCTGAGTGATACAGAGAGGGGGAGGTTTCCATGGTCTTCCTAATGAGAAGGCCACACCCACAAAGATGCTGCATTGGGGCGTAACCTGATTAACAAGTATGGCTCCACCTCTAAGCAGAAGTGTCTAGTTGATCAAAAAAATCACCTAGTTCCACAATCTAGTATAACATATTCTAAGTATATATTGATGACAACTTTAGAGTTGTGTTTTCAAACATTAACTATCAACCTTTGTACCTAAACCCTTTGAGCTAAAAAGCCCCTCTTCTTTCTCCAGTTCTTGCCTACTGTCCTTATATATTTGTTGACTTTCAATTGTAGTACATTGGTCCATTCCAGTATTAAGAGCATATTGCTTTTATTCTAAGAAGAGCCTCCCCTTCTGCTTATTCTTCTGTTGGCTGCTGGACTGACTTGCCAAAGAAAACATCATCCAAAGCAAAGTATTAACTCTGGAAGAAATTATGTCTCCTCTCATGTACTTGGGTAATTGTTTCCTCTTAGCTTAAAAAATAATTATCTCTTCTAAGAAAATGAAGTAGCTTGACAAACCTCAGCTCAGATCTACGCTGTCTTTATTTCTGCTACCAGGCAGAGAAAGCATGCCATTAGCTCTAAAGCAAAGTGCCAGAATTAAGCTTCAAAATCTGTTAACAATAGATTCATCAATTAACTCAAACAACTCCAAGTAATACAGATTGATATAATTCCCAAAATTTAATATGCTAAACTGTACAATCGCATATCTTTTCATAGGTCAGCAACATAGTCTTTACATCAGCACTCCAGCCAAACCAAACTCATTACCATTGAGTCAACACTGACTCTTAACAACCAGAGTTGACAGGGGAGAACTGTCCCTGTGAGCTTCTGTGTCCATAACTTCTCTCCTTTTTTGTTCCCTTGTCTCTCAGTTGGTCAAAACCAGCTCCTTTCCCCCCACCTCCCACATTTCCATTTCCCCCTGGAACCATTAGTCCCATTGTTTTCTCCTCCAGACAGTTCACCCAGCCTATCTTATCTAGATAGACCTGCAGAGATAATAATATGTACAAAAAACAAGGCATAACAAAATTAAGCAACAAAAGAAAACAAAACAATGATGACAAAAAAAAACAATGTCCAGAAAAAATATATAAATAAGTAAAATAATAATAAAGAAAATCCTGTAAATACTTCAAGGTCTGGTTGTTGACCTCTAGGAGTGTTCTCTGGTTGAGTCCAATGGGATGCCCCACCCTGGCCCCAAAGTCATTCCCTCAGGACTTCCATGCACTGCTCCCCCACCCCCACCTCACTGCTCTATTTTGCCTCAATGTGGTGGGGTCAGACTGGATGCAGTCTTGACCCTGTGTCTCCAGTATTGTCTCCATAGGGCCTTGGGTCAGCGAGGAACATCATGTCTCATTGTGAGGCCAGGCATAGGGTCCTCTCTGTTCATGGGATGTTCTGAGTGGGGAGATCATCCTCAAGGCTGGGTGGGCTGGGATGTGCTCCACACTCTCTTCCTCCCCCTTCATTTGCTCTCATGTGCCATAATCAGACATGTCCCTCTATCCAAGCTGCAGTTTCAGTGCATCCTCTAAAGTAAATTCTCCTGGGGGGGATGGACTGTGTTAGTCTTTTCTCCATTGACTACCATGTTGGCTGTTGGTTTTTCATATATTGCTTGTATAATCTTGAGGAATTTTTCTTCATTCCTATCTTTTCAAGTGTCTTAAACATGAATTGTGTAGGATGTTGTCAAATGCTTATTCCACATCTATCAATATTAGCATGTGGTTCTTATAATTTTTCATGTCAATGTGGAAAATGATACTAATGGTCTTTTGTATGTTGACCCAACCCTGTATACCTGGTATAAGCGCCACCTGGTCATGGTGAATTATTTGTTTTATATACTTTTGTATCTTACTGGCCAGTGTTTTGCTGAGGATTTTTCCATCAAGGTTCATTAGGGATATTGGTCTGTAGTTCTCGATTCTTGTGCGATCCTTTCCCGGTTTCAGTATCAGAGTGACATTAGCTTCTTTGGAGTTGGGGAGTTTGCTGTCTTTTTCTATGTTTTGGAAGAGTTTTTTAAGTATTGGTGTCAGTTCTTCCCTGAATTCTTGGTAGAATTCTCTAGTGAAGCCATCTGGTCCAGGGTTTTTTATTGTTGTTGTTGGTTATCCTTTAATAAGCGTGTCTATTTCTTCTATTGCTATGGCTCTGTTGAGATTCTTGACATTCATCAGGGATAGTCTAGGGAGGGACTGTTTTTCCAAGAATTTATTCATGTCTTCCAAGTTGTGGAATTCAATGGAGTACAGTCCTTCGTAGTACTGTGCAATTAATCTTTGTATTTCATTAGGGTCGGTTGTAATGGCCCTCTCTTTATTCCCTCATTGTGCTATTGAAATTTGTTCCCTCCTTGATTTAGGTAGATTTTTCGGAGTTTTGTCAATTCTGTTTATCCTTTCAAAGAATCAATTTTTAGCAGCATTAATTTTTTCCATAGTTTGCTTATTTTCCCTCTCCTGAATCTCAACCCTGATTTGTATTATTGCTTTTGTTTTATTTTGCTCTCCTGCTGACTCTGCTCAAGTTGTTGTAAATTTTGTGCCAACATATCAATCTTGAGAATCTCTTCCTTCTTCATGTATTGCTATGAAACTTCCTCTGATAACTGCCTTTGCTGTGTGCTATAAGTTTTGGTATGTCATATCTTCATTCTCATTGACTTACAGAAATTTCTTAATTTCATATCTGATCTGGGCCAGGACACACTCCTTTTGCAATAGTTATTCATCCTTCAATTGTTTGCTCTTATTTTCTTTATCTTCCTTTTGTTGATTTCCAGCCTTATGGTGCAGTGGTCAGAGAAAAAGTTCTGTATAATATCAATGTGCTTACATTTATGTAGATTCGCCTTATGCCCTAGCATGTAGTCTATTTTTGAGTATGTGCCATGTGGCCTTGAAAAGAATGTGATTTTTTTTTTGTATTTGGATAAAAACTCTGTAGATATCTGTCAAGTCAAATTGTCTAATTATAGTGTTTAGATCTTTAGGCGCCTTGTTGAGTTTCTTTATCTGTTTCTCAGAGAGCAGTGTATTGAAGTCACCCAATATAATTTTTGAGGCTGTGATTTCTTTTTGCATCTTTTGGACTATTCAGTTGATGTATTCAGCAGGTCTCACACTTGGGAAATATATGTTTAAAATACTTATTGGTTCTTTGTCTCTACCATTCCCTTGAGCATTATATAGTATCCCTCATATCTTTTTATAGTTTTCACTTTGAGTTCAATTTTATCTACAATTGAGATTGCTACCCCTGCTTTTTTTTCATTGCTGTTTGCTTGGCATGTCTTTCTCCAGCCTTTGATTCTTCGCCAATTTTTGTCTGTAGTCTTGACATGTGTCTCATGTAGGTAGAAGATTGATGAGTGGTTAGCCAGTCTGTCAGTCTTTCTAAGCCAGTCTGTTAGCCTCAGTCTTTTGATGCCTAAGTTCAGTCCATGATAGTTAGGGTAATTATCTCCATCTGTGGACTTTGTGATGTCAATTTATACCTTTTGTGTTGAGTGTTTCCCTACCTCCCTTTCTTTTCAGTGTGTTTTGCATGTTTGTGTGAGGATGGATTATTCTCAACTTCTTTCAACCCTTAAGCCAATGCTCTCTTGGGGGCTATTTATTCTTTCTTGCCTTCTGGGTGAGGTTCCTCTATATGGTGGACTGTTATTTATGCTTGGTGAGGGCTGTTTTTCTGACTATTTTGGGTCAGTAAGGACCTTTTGTATGACGGGGTTTCTCCTAATGTATTCTTGAGTTTTCCCATGTCTGGGGAGACTCTTACTTCCCCATTTATCTTGATAGATAATTCAAGTGAGTAGAAAAATCTTGGGTTTGTTGCTCCACTCTCCTCTTCAATTTTTGGAAGATGTTACTCCACTCTCCTCTTCTTCATAGTGTCTGCCAATATGTCTGAGCATATTCTTACTTGGGAATCTTTATATGTGATTGCTTGTTTTTCCCTGGCTACTCTCATGATTTTTTCCTTTGCCTCAAAATTGAATATTCTAACTATTATGTGCCTTAGTGAGTTCTTGGGATTCAGTCTAGCTGGTGTTTTTTCAGCCTTCTGAAAGGTTATATGGTTTTCATTCATTATGCTGGGGAAGTTTTCCTCCAAGAATTCTCTCACTATTGTTGCAGATGACTTCATTGCTGTGTCTTCCTTTAGTAATCCAATTATTCTGATGCTGTTCCTCTTCATAGCATCAGACATAACTCTTAGATTCTCTTCAGCTTCTTTGAGGATCTTATTAGATTTTTGTTTGCCTTTGTTAAAGTCTGGTTGGCTATCCTTTAGGTCATTGGTGCGGTTTTCTGCTTCCTTCAGTTGATTTGCAAAGTCTGTCAGTCTGCTATTGGTTTTCTTATCTCATCCCTAAGCTCTTGTATTTCCCTTTGGTGAATGGATTTTATCTCCTCTATCATTTCATCCTCTTTCTGTATTGTTTCCCTCATAACCTGTATGACTCCAAGCAGCATTTCTTGAAATTTTCTTTCTGTGACAGATTAATGTCTGCTTCTGCTATGCCCATCATTAGATTCAGGACATCTGCCCTTGCCTTTTGTTTCTCTTGGTTTTTGTTGTTGTTGTTGTTGAGGTTTGGGGGACTGATTTCTGTTTGTGTTATGTTGGTTTAGAGGAGTCAGGAGTCATTTTTCAGGGAGTTGAATAGCATGGGCTCTCCCTGTGAGATTTGTAGGAATGCTCTTTGAATTGTCTGCAACTAATTTCACTATGGAATTGGCCTACCGCTTTATCCTCCTGTGGCTTTACTCTTTCCTTAGTCAACAGACAGTCTGTTATTTGGAGGGCAAGTTGGATGTTCCTCTCAGGGGACACTGGTTGGATTGTTGTGGACCCACAACAAAGATGCTGCTGACCTGCATGATCTCACAAGAAGCCGTGATGGTGTGGTCCATGTTAGCTTGGGGCACCAGAGAGGGTATGCAAGGGTGCATGCTGCAAGGGGAGTGCCATTGAAGGCTGGTGGGTTGCCTGCTTTTGTGTAGTGTGCTGAAAATGGTGGGCAGAATTGCCCTCTTCAAACAGATCACTATGGAGGTTGGGTAGAGGTTCCCACAGCAGCATGGAACATTGACTAGTGTTGATGGAGCTGCCTTAGGTCATGTGAGGCACTAAAGCAGGTGGGAGGAAATTCCTTAGTCATGTGGGACCACAATGGACCGATAGGAGTTCTCCCAGTCACACAGGCAGGAATTCTCCAGGAAAAAGTTGCCCCTGGAGAAGTTCTGCCAGGGGCAGAATAGCCCCTGGTGGAGCATAGGTAGACTTCCGCAGCCTCGGACTACAGTACGCAGGTTGGAGCTCTCCCAGCTGGGTGGAGCAGGCGTAAATGCTCTAGGCTAAGGGGAGTAGTCTGGAGGTCCGCAGAGCCCTCTGAGAGAAAATGGAAGAGACCAAGAGCAAAATCACCAACCCTAAACTGTGGGAGGATAGAGAGAAGAGTGGGAAACAAAAGTAACAATATAGCTGAGCCCTGATCTCTGATGCCTGATAGGTCTGCAAGGATTTAATCCCCACCCTGAGCCTGTGGAGAGCTGTGGCTGTGTTGAGATAAAGCCTCTGTGCGGGCTCCAATTGATCCCACTTTGGCTGAGACAATGGTACAGCTATGGTCAAAGCCTAGCCAACCTCCACTGTGCTAAAACAAAAGCCTCAGTCCCTCAAAACCTTGGTGCGTCTGTGGCTACTGATCTTTATGATGCAGATCCTCCTGTGATCTGGCAGTGTTGAATTTCCCTTAGTAACTCTCCTGGTCTGATTGCAGTGGAGTCCCTCTGGTATGTGTTACTCAGGCCCCTTCTTCCCGGGAGTCCTTCAATTAATTTTAGCCTTAGACTTATCTCCAGCTATAAACTTCCTAATAGAATGAAGGAAATGGTAGCATTTGAGAAAGCATAGAGGGTGGAACTTCATATCTGTGTCATTTTTATCATTTTTAAAACATGGCATTTTCTAACTGGGATACCAGTAAGCTGCCCAAACTCCCCAAGTAGTTTGCCACATCAAGTCTTCAAATGTTTGCCTTGCTTTTGCAAGCATACCTGCCTCAAATCCCATTCCAAGGGACTCTCATAAGTGACTGATGCAGTTAATGAGATCCACTAATCCAGCTCTGATGTTGAATGTAATTCAAGCTAAAGTATTGAAGCTAATGACAACCACTTAGTGTCTCTCATCTCTCACTCCTAAGGACTATTTTGACATTTATCCTTGCTTAATCAATCAAAGGAATGAGTAATGCCAAGAGTAAAACGTGCTAAAAATAATAAAAAAGACAACAATGTGTTCATATTGTTCTGGTTTTTTTTTTTTTTGGCGTGCTTACTTTTTAAAAATATAAGATGGATTTTACTACTGCTCAAGCCAAAAAACGGAGGCCAACACTTCCCCTACATCTGAATGCAGCTTTCAATCAAGGATATACTCCTGCACCCTGCCCAACCTCCCCCCCCCTTGCATTCCTTCTCCTCACCTGAACCCATTTCTAATCAGGCCCTGTTCTAAACCTGCTTGGATTTCTTTGTTGATCATCTTTATTGTAACAGTTGGCTTCCTCGGTGTGATTCATCAGGATGCCTTGCTTTGTATCAAAAGCCATCGCCACTTCAAAAAAGAAAAGAATAAACAAATGAAAGTAATTCAAAGTTCAAAAAGCATGAACTGCAACCACCTGAAAGAGCCTGGATCCATGTAGCTGCCTAGCAAAACCACTCCGAACAGGCTACTCCACTTTTGAGTAGTAATGATGATGATTTCTTCATATGCTACATTCTTCATACTCCTGCTATGAGGATAAAATTGCATGTAAAATGATCCTGAAAAATCAAAAATACTATACAAGCAAATGGAAGAAAGTGCCCTTGTTTAATCCTAAACTCTGTCTTTAGAGGAAAACTGCTATTAACAAGTAAAATATATGGATAAAATCCTGGGCTTAAATTAAGCATTAAAAATAAAAATTAAATTACACACTTCAGAAGCATCCTGCCAGAAAGCAATTAGTCCCTCCACTGGATTTATGCTTATCTGAAATTGTTCTTTGATTTTGCATGACTCAAGTCTTTGATACACTGAAAGTCTGTTCTGTTTTTCCTTTAGGGCAGATTTATTCTAAAATGCAAAATCCCTGGGTTTCTCACTCATTATATTTAATCCACTATATCAAAATCTCAGTAATCATGTCTGCAGAAGCAAATTCTGCATACTGCCATTTGCCCCATTAATACAGAGCATTTGTGTTCTGAATTCTCCATTGAGCAGATGTCTGGGATTATTGCCTTCTGGATCGTTTCTGAAAAGAGCATTCAATCATTGGTTCATTACTACATTTCAGAGACCATTAGGCAACAACACTGCTATTAACCAGTCAGAATAACAAATGTTAAAGGGTTAAGAGATTATTTTATTTATATTTCCATGTAACTACGAAACCTCTAATGTTATAAAGGCCATAATGTTCAAAGCAGTGGATAGTGAAGCCTTATTCTGCAATATTTAATCATAAAAAGATGTGGTTGAAATACCAGGAAAGGGAAAACAGTATTCTACAAATGATTCTTTGCATTTCTCCAACATGTTTTTAACTCTTTAAAAGTACTCTATATGGCTGTGGATGATGCAAACTAGGAGGTGTAAAAGGAAAACATTCAGATCAACTTGTAGCATAGAAATAGAAGTAGTGATGTGTGTGTGTGTGTGTGTATATATATATTCACAATCAATGATAGAACACCAAAATGGAAATTAGCTAAATTTTGTTCTTGGAAACCAAAAGTTGCAGAAACTGGTGTAAGTGCTAATAATTCTAAAATAGTATCCTCTTGACTCACAAGACCCCACCACCACCACCACCACCACCACCTGCAAACCCTGGCTAAGTGTAACGACAATTAAAATGCCTGGGTTACAAATTAGGTACAGCAGATGTAGACATGTGTTTTTGGAAAGAGAACCATTCAATGTACCAGTAAAACACGGCCTCCAGGGGAAACCACTTGAAGATGCTTTTGGCATATTGAGGCAACCTTCAGGGCTGTGGAGATTATGAAAGTTCCCTGGCTTTCACAAATCACTGCCGCTCATGTCAGAGGAAACTGCAGTGCTGTGGAGTGTTGCCAGCAGAGGAAGCTGCCTATAATCAGAGAACAGACATCTGCAATGAAGCAGAATGCTACAGTGAAGGAAATATCCCCTCTGTTGCTTCAGAAGATCACGGAAAAGCAGCGAGTATAGCCTACTGCTTGTTCTCCAGCAAAACAGGGCAAAAGGTCAGAAGAAGCTTCACCTACATGAATGTCTTCATGAATCCAAGATGACTTCTTGCATCTCATGGGTGCATAAAATCAGGTGCATTTTCATCATTTGAGATAAGTTTTCATGACAAGCTAGCTCAGGGCTTTAAGAAGAGAGTAATGACAGATGCACAGCATGATGAACACAACCAGTGTGCCTGCATTGCTGGTATTTAAAAAACCCCAAAACGTTGATATGGCAAATGTCTTGCTATCTATTTTTCTGCAGCAATTGAAAATATAAGTCAGTCAATTTTCTAAAGTATTGGAAAAATTCAAAATAAAAACTTCCTGTTGGGGAGAGTGAAGACTAGAAAGAATGTATTTTTATGACGTATGCGCATCAGAAGCTCTGCTTCTCAAATAGTTGCAAGTGGATCAACCCATCACCTACAATCTGACTGCCTCAGGACTTGGTCATGACTTTTTGACCCCATCTGTTCTCACAGCACCCCCTCACACCACACCAGCCCTAAAATTATCTTGCTCTGTTTTCTTCTTCCAAATTCCACTTCGATGTCAGACAAATTCCACTTCATTTACTATTCCATCATGACAGCAGCATGAGGACAGATTGGTTACAGGTTTAGTGATTGCTGTCTACTAAAATCACTCAAAGAAAGGTGAGCATACCCTCTTCATTTCCACTTCAAAGCACCAAGGGGCATCTCCTTTCTGGGGTGTTGCTGAGGAGTTAGGATCCACATAGGTGAACTCTTACCAAGCACTATTTCCTGTACCACAAGGACAATGTCAGGATCTGTTCCACTCAAGGCTTCTAATCAGTTCATTCTGGTTTGATCCCCTGTTGAGAATTTTCCTTTCCACCCCTGATAGGCCGAATCAGAACCTACATCTTAGCAAGCTCTCAGGTGGTTCATACAGAGACCCAAGTATTACCTGGGGATCATCATCTTCTTTTAAAAAAAAAAAAGATCATTTTATTGGGGGTCTCTTTCGATCCATACATCAATTGTATCAAGCATACTTTTGCATATATTGCCATCTTTGTTTTCTAAATATTTACTTTTGATTTGAGCCCTTGGTATTAGCTTCTCTTTTTTCCCTCCTTCCCCACCTTCCCCACCATCACAAACCCTTGGTAAATTATTAATTGTTATTTACAGATTCTGAGTCAGTGTCTCTGAGGTGGAAATACCAGTTCTCCTTGTGGGGGCTGAATGAGAATGGACCCAATGGAAATGCTAGTGTTACCACAAATGCCTCTAGAGCAAGGGTTCTCAACCTTCCTCATGCCAAGACCCTTCCATACAATCCCCCCCCCACCCCGACAAATGTAAAATTATTTTTGTTGCTACTTCATAACTGTTATTTTACTACTGCTATGTATCAGGTGACCCCTGTGAAAGGGTCATTGGACTCCCAAAGGGGTTGTGCCCCACAGGTTGAGAACCGCTGCCTAGAAGCTGTGTGAGTTCTGCCACAAGTGAAGCACACCAGGGTTCGCATCTCCTCACTAGCTCAGGGGCTCTCACACTCAAGGGCTGGTTGAAATGGATGGTGGGCCCCAGTCACAGCATTTTGGACTCAGTAGGTCTGAGAATGGGCTCTAAAACATGCCTTTCTAATAAATTGACAGGTTGACACAAACAGACCCCCTGAAGGATGACAGTTGCTTGTCCATTACTCAACCTTCTGACCCAGACACAACGCTCTTCAGCATATCAGAAGAGCCGAATGTGGCACAGTCTCTAACTCCCATCAAATGACTATGTGGGGCTATGCAAACAGGGCATGTGTCACACTCAGAGAGAAGGTGTGACCACCCCTCAGCCTATTGGGACACACCATTTGGGAAGCAGAAGAGCAGAGAGAATCCTTGAAGGGGATGGAGGAGCCCTTTCAAGATCTGTCTAAATGCCCTGACTGGACGTACCACAGATCAGAGAAGGGTTGAGATGGGAGGGTTGTGGGACAGAGTGACAAGTTGCCTGGCCCCTGAAGGTGAAGGTCAAGGGACCAGAGGTATAAAGGCTGAGAACTAGAGACAGAGACAGAGTTGACTGCTAACTGAAGAGCTCAAGACTGTGTCCTTCCTGTTTGCTGATCTGGATTCATTTCCCTAGTAAACCTCCTTATCCATGAGTCTTGTCTGTCACTCTGTGTCACCATTGCAATGAATCATAGAATCCAGATTAGATGTGAGTGATGTGAAAGGAAAAGTTAGTGCTAGAAACTGGACTGGTCTGATCCTTGCCTCTGGCAATGTGGAAGTCAGCGAAGGTCAGATCTGTCTACCTCCATGCCATGTACTACACAGAGAAGGGCATTGGAAATACCTTCTTTTTCTTCTCATTCTTTAGGGCAAATGGTGTCGTTGTATGCCAGTAGGTCAAGTACAACTCCCAGAGACTAACTCTAGAATGGTGTCGAAGTGCCTCATAGGGTTTCCTAAGCTGGCAAGACTTTTTTGCCCCAAGGGGAGGAGCCTTGGTGGTGCTGAGGTTACGAGTCGGGCTGCGTCCTCATAGTCAGCAGCTCCACGGGAGAACGACTGGACTTTCTGCTCCCATAAACATTCACAGTCTTGGACACAGGGCTCACTAAGAGGCAGCACGGCAGTGAGGTGAGTAGAAGAGGGGTTTGACCTACTCAGCATTATGGTAGCCGCTGAGCACTTAACCACTCTGCCACCTGCACTCCTTATAAAGCTCACCTACTGCCATCAAGTTGATTCCAGCTCATGGCGACGCTGTCTAGGGTTTCCAAGAGTAGGAATATTTAGAGGAGCAGAGTGAGTGCTGGGTTTGAGCTCATGACCTTGCTGTCAGCAGTCCAGTGCTACCCCAACAGTGTCACCAGGGCTCTCTCCTGGATGCCTCAGACCAAGCCAAACAAAATCCATTGTCATCGAGTTGATGCCAATGCACAGCCACCCTACAAGACCGGGAAGAGCTGCCAAACTGCTGACCTTGTGGTGAACAGCCCAAGACGTCACCACGACGGCACCAAGGCCTGAATTCATCCACGAGAAGAGGAACGGTCCATGTGTCAGCACAATGGATCTGGGCCTTGAGGGCATCTCCCGTGCTATTGCGTGATGCGGGGAAGTCAGGGTCAAAAGCCATGTACTCAGGAGTCCTGAGATGGCAGGAAAAAAGAGTGAAGGAATGTGAGCTCCAAATGAAGAGAATGAACAAGGTCAGCTTCAGAAGGGGCAGGTCAGAGGTGAATATCAAATCCTGGGTCAAGTGCAAAGGAGCCCTGGTGGGGCGGTGGGTAAAGCCCTCAGGTGCCACTGCATGGGAGAAAGCTGTGGCAAGCAGCTTCTTGACAGACTGCAGCCTCAGAAACCCCAAAGACTGTTCTACTGTGTCCGCAAGAGGCACATGAGGTGGAGTCCACATAAGAGCAAGTGTTCGTGTGGTTCAGGATCCAGTCGTCCCTGTGAACGGGGTTCCACCCAGCATGTCAGAGTCACATAGACCTTGATCTGAGTCCAGCCTTACCACTCAGAGACATCTTGAAACCCGGTCTCCGAGGCTGTACAAGGTGGATGTCATCCATATGAAACTCGATAGTGTATGCCGTTCATCAGGAGTCCTAGTGGCGTGGTGGGTTACAAACTGGGCTGCTCACTGCAAGGTCAGCGGTTAGAAACCGCCGGCTGCTCCAAGGGAGAAAGAAGAAGCTTTCTGTTCCTGTGAAGCGTTCCAGTCTTAGAAACCCACAGAGATGCTATGAGTTGGCATGCGTCCTACCCCCTCCCTGCTCTCTCACACTGCTGCAACCTCTCTGACGCCCTCTCACTTCTTCCATACCAAACCACACTCTCCGCCGTCACCAGTGCTATCTCACTGTGTAGCCCCGGTGAGTTCCCAAGATGATAACCATTTACGAAAGTAGAAAACCCAGTCTTCCCCAGGAGGAGCTGCTGGTCCTTTTGAACTGCCAACCATTCGGGTTGCAGCCCACCACGTAACAATGGCACCACCACGCACCTCTCCTTCCATATGTACAGGCCCCAGAGCCATGGCTCCAGAGCAGCCAGATTCTGCTCATGTCCAAAACTACGGACACTCAGACTCAGAAAAGTCCCATGGCATCGCTCTGAACAGGATATCCTCTTACAGGAAGGGCCCTGACCCTGCTCACCAGTTCAGTGGCTGCCATGGGAAGTTCACTCCCCGGCCAGGTCAAGACTTCTTCCAGCTGCCCATGGCGGCAACGAGAATTTCGGAGTGGTATCTGCTGACTGAGTAGCTAGAATCCCAGGTTAAGCAGACAGCAGTAATTTAACACAGGGTGGGGGAGAACAGAGGTGCTGAGTTGTCCTTGCCACGTGCCGTCAAGTTGGTTCTGACTCGTAGTCACCGTGTGTCCTCCAGAACAAGACACTGCCCGATCCTGTGCTGTCTTCCCACTTGCTCTAATGGCTGGGCCCACCAAGGCAGCCACTGTGTCGACCCATCTTGTCGAAGACCTTCCTCTTTCACTGCCCCTGTCTTTCCCAAGCGGGATGTCCTTCTCCAGGGACCGGTCTCTGCGGACAGCATGTCCAAAGTACTCAAGACCAAGTCTCGCCATCCTTGCCTCTAAGAAGCATTCTGGCTGCACTTCTTCGAAGATAGCTTTGTTTGTTCTTGGGACCTTCTGTGTCACTTTCAATACTCGCCATCATTCAGATGCCTCGATTTTTCTGCCATCTCCCTTTCTCCTACCTTCCCGTGCAGATGAGACGATAGTCATGCTTTCAAAGGGGTGTTTTCTCCTGCACCCCTTCTACCTTAAAGCAGGGAGGGTAAGGTAAGTGAAGACTTTATATCAGGCAAGTTGTATGGAATTGGGCCAAGAGAGAAACTTGTTTTCATGATAAGATTAAAAATAGCGATGACTATTTCATGCCTCACATACTACTAGGAAGGATAGAAGAAGACCGTGTGTCAAATATGAAAGCTTAATCGAACAAGTCCCTATTAGCGCTATTTCAAGGTTTATCTTCGCTTCCAAAGTCTTCATAAGACCTTACCAAGAATCGTCAGTCCACATTGAACTTCCACAAATCTCATCTAAGGTGAATAGATCTTTGGATCTTCATGGTTAGCCTGTCTTCAACCTTTTGTTTTCTTGTGTTTTTCACCTTCCTTTTTACATCTGTTTGTAACACCAGAGGTGATCTGATGGAACCAATGGTCAGGGACGCCTTCACTGCAGGAATTCTAGACGTAGTTCCCATTCACATACCTTGACATACACACCAAAAAAATTTTAAAACAACGTAAAGGTTTTGTAGACAAAACACCAAAGACAATATTACTTTCCAAGACTGGTTTTTGATGTTCTACTTGCTCTTTAGGGAAGTAATAAAGTAGTCGCAGAAAGACTTGAGGGAAGAGGGTGTAGAACTCCTGCTGCTTTCACCCACGAGGACTCTGAAACATGAAAGCAGGAGTCAGAGATACCCAGGGTGGTGCGATTCAGTGGTTTTGTCATACAGACTTCTCTGCCCATAATGCACAGGTGTAAATATAGGCCTATGGACATAGCGTGCATCTCACATATAGAAAACGAATTCATGATGGGTGTTCACAGTTTGCAAAACTCACATAACAATGCTTGCCATTTAACGTCCGAAGATGGTCATTTATATATGTTTTTTTTGATGGTCATGTATGGTCATGGGAAAGGATACTCTTTTTTGGGGACTCCTCTAGCATCATCTTAGAGCATCTACTAGACTTGAATGGATGCTTTCTGAGGCTTTTAGATGCAAGTAGAGCCACATTTCCAGTATTGTAGGGCTGCTTCCTCTCTTTTAAAATCACTCAGAGCTCAGCTCCAAGGAAATGGGACTGCCTGGTGTGAATAATGTGAGTAGCATCCTCTCTCCCCACTGAACTTTCTCCTTCGATGTCTAGAAATTGAGCCATTACCTTCCTTAGTTCCTTGTAGGGATCAACCTTCTGAGGACAGTTCTAAAGAGCTCACAACTTTCAATGGCCAGCATTCTCATACTGAGAGAAAAAGAAGTGCTGAACTAAGACGAAGCCATGAAACCACGACAAAATGAGACTTCTGTGAATTTAGCACTATCTACTTACTCACCCAGACAGAAAATCATTGTGTGTGTTTTTAAAAGGGAGGCAGGAGATTAAGAACCTTAAATAATAACAAAGTATATAGTATCCAAAGTATATAGTACCTACATTTTTCTTTCATTCCCCTTGCCTTGTATTACATCTTATAATTACTTACATGTAAAACCTCACATATATCTGATGTCAAGATAGAAATAAAGTACTTGGCATTGTCAGAATCAACCATATCCTTTGAATCTCCTTGTTTTTAAATTCCTTAACCAATGACTCCTGCCTTATCTGTCATTCCTAGGCCAGTAGGTTCTAAATGTCAACCCAAGGAATAAAAAATAATCCAGTAGCAGATTTATTTCATTGCTTATACATGGACTTATGTATGTATATAATTTGCTTCTTTTTAAAATAAATGTTTGACAACTTTAGCTATTTAACAAGCATGTATTAAACATATACACTAAGCAAGATTCCAGGCCCAATAACGACCAAAACACAAATCCATGAACCCCATGGAGCTTATTGTCTAAGGAGTTTGACAGTAAAACTTACCCTCAAAAGAGAATACACAGTATATATTATTTTTATTTATAAGCACACATATAATGATAGAGAACCAAAAGTTGTACGAAAAATTCATTATCTTTTTGTGCTATTTCCCTTGAAATTTGTGAAGCCTAAAGATATGCAAGAGGATACAACAGCGATGGAAAATGTAATTAAGAGGTAATGGCATCATTCATACATTTGTAAAGCCCCCTCCTAATACATTCTAAATATCATGTGTCACATGTAGTGTAGATTGTGAAATCAGAGGAAAGGGGTTGAAAATCAGGTAACGTGCTGTTAGTTTAGGAATGGGGTTCCTCTCTGAGAAGTTGATGCTTCAGCAAAGAAGGGAGTAAATTGAGGCAATGACCTTCTCCCTAGCAAATGGGAGAGTTTCTGAGAACAGCAAAGCACAATGTTCCTTGACACTGGGAGGTACTCGGTTTGTTACAGGCACAGCAACTTCGATGTACAGTGAGCAAGGGGGAAGCCCCACGTAGTAAGTGCTGTGAGACAAACAGGCTGATAATCAAGGAAGACTTTGGACCATGGCTTGTGTGATGGAAAGGCATGGGAGTGCTAAGAACCAAGACGTGATTGGTGTGATCTGCCCTGCATTTTGCTGCTATGTCAACAGTCTGCCCGGGACCAGAGTGAAAGCCAGGAGGCCAAGGAGGTTTCCTAATGTGATGTGGAGAGAGAACGGCAGCGTGGACCACCGTAGTGGGGGAGATGCTAAAACATGGGCCATCCTAGCTACACGGGGGAAGAAGAGGCTACAGGGTGTGATGCTTGAAGAGGAAGGGAGAAATGGAAGGTGGGATTCCATGGGGTTGGGTCTAAGCAAGTGGGTGGATGAAAGTACCAGTCATTTAATGTCTCTCATTGTGGATTTTTGGTCTGTCTTCAAGTAGAAGATAAAAATAGTCAGCCCGTCCCAAAGAACAGGGCTGTGGGTCGTACAAAGAGTTAATGTGCTTAGCAGATAACCAAAAGGTTGGAAGTTCAAATTCACCAGAGACCTCTCAGAAGAAAGGCAATCTCCTTCCAAAATATCAGCCACTGAAAATCCTACAAAGTTGAATTTTACTACAGTGCATATGAGGTTCCCAAGGGTGAGGTCAATTCAAGGGCAACTGTGTGATTAAGTAATCCAATAGAATTGGAATTGATCTACACTGGGAAACTTAAGAAATATATAAACTCCTTCCACCTGCAACATTCTTTTTTCCCCACCTCTAACATTCTTGCCCAATCATTTCTTCTACAGAGTACAAGTGACTTGATTTCTCTTTATTTCCCAAAAGCCTGCAATCTGTTACCTAGTGATTAACTTGGGTCAGCTTGTTCGCTTGCTCTAGATGGCAGTCTTGGTGGACTAGAGAAACATCTATGAACACACACATGTATATAAGAGAGAGTTTTACATAAAGGGTAATTGTACATTAAGAAAACATCCCAGGCTGAGCACCAGTGGTGTAAGTGGTTGAGTGCGGGACTGCGGCCCGTGGGCTTGGCGGTTCAAATCCAGCGGCGACTCTCAGGAGCAGCACTGGATAGCTCCCATGACCACCAGAGGCAGTGATGCCCCCCCCCAAAAAAAAAAAGAAAAGAAAACATCCCAACCCAGACCAGTCCAAGATCATAAGTTCAATATTAGCGCATATGTTCGTACCAATCAATAAGTCCTCTTCAGAGTCACGAAAGACATGCAATTGATGCCGAATGCAGGATTATCATGGGCCAGTGGGTAGAAAGTCTTTGGATCCAGCGATGTTGTAAACATCTCAGCATTGACAGGGGTCTCCAAGGGGCATCTCCAGTTCCTAGGGCTTGGACTCTATCAGTGTAGTGTCATGTGTCTTGTCAATAGAGCATCTCCAAGGGAGTGAACCAAGAGAGGTAGTGTCTCCCGCCTCCAAGAAGGAATTACACTCTTAATCCTCCAATTGACACCAGACTAATTGACTGCCACACTGCATTTAAAATCCAAACATACTTAATAAGATTGGACAAGCTGTGAATCACAAATATGCTTGATTGAGTTCATCAGATTATTCAATAGTGTCAAAAGGGATAGTGATCCCAGATGACTAACTGAAGAAACACTTGGGGACTTTGGGGACTTAGGGAATCAGCAATTTGAAGGATAAATATGAAATGTGAAGATTTGGAAAACTAGGAGATAAGGCCTCTTAAAGGGATAAGAAAAAGGCTGAGATTTAAGAAAAGGGCAACCAAGTGTTTACCAAATATACTAAGATTAGGTATGGCTGTACATAATCATTAGGCTGACTCAGTTCCAGCTCCAGAACAAAACATGACCTGCTCCTGCTCCCTCCCTGAAACCATTGCTGTATTTGACTTGGCATCATGGTAGCCACTCCTTGAAGGTCTTCCTCAAAGTAAATGTAGATCAATAAAACCTTTCACATTGGTAATGGAAAGAGCAATGGTAGCTGAATACCAAGGCTCACTGTAGCACTTTTCACAACAAGGTGGAAATTGCCAAAATGCCTATGAACAGATGAATGAATAAACAGTTTGTGGCTAGACCCATAATGGAATACTGTTCAGCTCTATAGAGAAATTAAGTCCTGTTACATGTTGTGGCAGTTACATGTGTCCTGTCAACTTGCAAAGGGGTGGAATTTAGTGTGTTCAATCAGGTCACAGCTTGATGACCTCACTTGGAGGTGTGACAGAGATAAATAGCTCACTGAAGATGAGGCACACACTCTCTCTCTCTCTGCTCCGTCTCCCTGTTGACAAGACACATGAAGTTATGCTGATGTAACCAGAGTCCGAGAGCTGAAGGAACCAAGTGGAGACTCACATCATCACTGAGATGCTGCCACCACCACTGGATCCACTAGACTTACCACCGACTGTGATCTCCCTGCATTTGATGTCATTGCACAGCTGCACGAATCTGAAGAAGAATTTATAGACTGGTATTGAACATATGAGCTAATATCAGACTGACTTCATCTGAACTGTGCAAGAATGTTTTCTCAATGTACAATTGCTCTTTGACATAAAGTTATCTCTTATACACATATACGTGCCTCTGAATTTGTTTTTCTAGTCAATCCGGACTAACACATTTCATGGCATACACGAACCTTGAAAACATGTTGAGCAAAATAAAGCAACACAAACTGTGTGATCTTACTTGGGTGAAATGAGCAAATATACAGAAACAAAAGATGACTCATGGTGAATGTACCTAAGGTCACTGAATTGCACTTGTAGGATTGATGACTAGGTGTATGTGTTGTTAGTTAGGTTTTACCACAATAATATAGAGAACAGTAAGAGAGAAAGATGCACTAATAATACCCCTGAAGGCCCAAGCCGTATGCTTTCTTTCCATAATCCTTCAAAACAATCCCAGTGCATGACTGGCCTGAGAGCAGGGCACTAATGAATTTCACAGGAGAGGTGTACTCACTCAGGAAATTAGATCTTCCACGAGGATCAACCTAATATTCACAATCAAAAGTATATTTCTGGGTTTCAACACATCCTTTCATTGAGTTTCTTCTCTGGCATACTAATAAATATCTTCTATATGGTTAGGAGGCCTGGGTGATATCATCAGAAACTCAGGTGAGAATGGTTGTACAACTGGAATCTAAATGGCATCATTAAGTTGTCCATGTAGAAACCATTAAAGTGGTACATGTTCTACAGTATGTAATGTTAATTAACAACAATGAAAGTTTCTAATGATGTAGTCTAATTTCCTTCTCCTTGAATGGGCTGGACTTAATGACTCACATCTAATTAAAAGGCTATGGGTTGAGCCCTGGTGGCTTAGTGGTAGTTTGCGGGACTGCGGCCCACAGGGCTGCCAGTTCAAATCCAGCAGCAGTTCTCCAGGAGCAAGGCTGAGATTGCTACTCCCACCAGGGCAGTGATGCCACACACACACACACACACACACACACACACAAAGGCTATCACAGAAGTGATGATACATGATTTTGTGACTTCCAGGAAAGGTCCTGAGAGACAGTACGGCTTCCTCCCTGTCGTCCTCAGGCTTGCACCCTGGGGGACATGCAGCTGGCATGCCAGAGGACACTCAAGTAGCCATAAGGAGAGACCCATGTGGCACAGACCTGAGGCCTCCTGCAAGCAGCCGGCAGGATCTAAAGTATTGTCCACAGCCAAGTGAAGACTATTGATGGTCCTCCAGGCCTGGTCAATGCTCCGAAAACTGCATATTGACTAAAGCCTAAGGAAGGGTGCAAGATAGAACCACCCAAACACCTGACACATAAACCCTGGGAGATGGCACATGCTTACCATTTATTGTGGATACAATGATTTTCATGATTACACTTTGGGAAAGTTGTTATACAGCAACAGATAATATATATAAGTATTGTATATTATATATATATTAGTAAGTTCCTCTTGGCTTGAATTCTAAGTCTCTCGTTATACAGCAAGAGATATATATAATATATGATATATATATGTAAATTCCCCTTGGTTTGAATTCTAAGCTTCTGATGATTAATATAATTCCTTCTAGCAAACCATTTCACTTGCCCCCAGGAATATCTTGACGAGTTGCTTCCTTGGGGGTATACACTCACTAAAGAAGCCCATAGCGACGTGAATTGTATTGAAAATCGTTCTAAAACACATCCTATCATTTAGTTTTGCCTGATGTGGCAGTCACCAAATCTGGTGTCAGTTTGAGGATTCAGAGTGCAGGGGTGGAGTCTAGCCTGTCAATCTGGAGAGAACCAATGAGGCCTCTGTTTGAGCATGGCCTTCTCCTCTGAGAAAGCTGGTATACTTTCTTCTTGGAAGCAGGAGACACTCTCACCTCCTTGGAGACTTTCTACTGACAACACTTGCCGCTCAACTGACTAGGCTGACTCCCTGTGAGACATCCCTGAGGAGAAGTCACATGAACCTACCCTGATGCAGCCTGAAACCTGGACCTACAGAAGCCACGTGGAGACTCCTGCCAGCGCTGGCCGGTACTTACAACACCACTGGGTTCAAGACTTTCCACCCACTGTTTGTGATTTTTCTGCCTTCGGCACTATTGCATGTGTTTTGTAAGTCAAGAGGACTTTACAGATTGCTTTTGGACAAATGGGCTCATATCAGACATAGGAACTGATCTGAACTGGGCTGGGATGTTTTCTCAATGTTCAATTGCTCTTGTATGTAAATCTCTTTCTCATACACGTAAAAGTTTCTATGAATTTGTTTCTCTAGTCCACCCAGTCTAACACACCTAATGTTTTCATCAACATCTATTGCAATTTTAAAGTTTTCATTAATAAATTATAACAGTGTGTTACTTTCATGATAACTCATTTGGAATTTCACGCTTGTAAATATTGACATGGATTTGCATATAGTTAAGATACAATGAATGCATTGTCATCACATCCCTGTATATATTTTTAATTTAACTCATTTTATTGGGGGCTTTTACAGATATTATAACAATTAATAAATCAACTATATCAAGCAAACTTGTACATATTTTTGTTTTTGTGGCATCACTGCCCTGGTGCGAATAGGAAGTACAGCCTACTTGTACATATTTTTTCATCATCATTTTCAAAACATTGTCTTCATATGGGAACCCTTATCATCAGCTCCTCATTTTCCCCTCCTTCTCCCATCCTCCCACCCTCATGCACTCTTGATAAATTATATGTTATATATAGTTTTTGTACCCTACACACTCTACTGTACCCCTTCTCCCACGTTTCTGTTATTTGTCCCCCTTGTTTGGGGGGCGGGGGGTTGAATTCTTTATAAGGTTGACATTTTTCAAACCAGCAGCTCAGAGCACCATCAATTTTTCCCCTCACATTATTATAACAATGTAGTCTTACTTCTTAGGAACAAAGTGGTAAACAAGATGACCTTTATGCTTTCAGCATTTTATTTGCCCGTAAGATCTTTCTAATATCTCTACTGTCAATTCTGCTTTTCTGTAAGTCTTTAATATGATTTTTTTTCCTTTCAAGTCTGATCACAAAGAACACATTTGAATTTATCCGAAAGCTAGAACATATCCAATAACCTTAATAATAATGAAATTAACCTGTGGGGGGGGGCTGCCAAGGGGCAGTCCCTGTGCTCTTTGCTTTAATGATAAATTCAATTAATCTTAAAGCCAACCCTGCAAGCTAAGCACTGTTATTAATATACCTATTGAAAAGGCCCCACGAGAAAGGGTGTTCTGAGAAGAGAGAGGCCAAGAACTCACTCTCTGGCAGAACCAGTACTCAACCCAGACAAGTAGGCTGAATTACCCTCACTCCCCATCACTTCCATGCACGAGGACACTCTTCACTTCCCAGGGCTTCTGCCCCTCCTGTGCTCCCTCTTTCCTCAATTTACATGAACCCTCAGCCATGATCCTACTCTTTTTTTTGTAATCATTTTATTGGGGGCTAAACAGCTCTTCTTACAATCCATACATCCACCCACAGCGTCAAGCACATTTGTTGCCCTCATCGCTCTCAGAACATTTTCTTTTTACTTGAGCCTTTGGTCTCAGCTCCTCAGGACCACACTCTATTGTTTTGTTTTTGGTTTGTTTGGGTTTTTTTAGAGGGTGGGGGGATCACTGCCCTCTGGTGGTGGGAGTAAGAGGCCCAGCCTTTGCTCCTGTGGAGCCGCTGCTGGAATTGAACCTCCATCCCAATGGGCCGCAGTCCTATGCACAACTACTACGCCACCGGGGCTCATCCGCCCACACTCTATTAATGCAGCTCTTTTTCCTCCCCAAACTGATCAGGCTTAATTGCCCCTGTGATGTTCATTCAAGCTTTCCTGTTCTCCAGTGCATTCGTATACACTATGCTCACACTAATATTCGATGTAACATCATTTTTACCTAGTTCGTATTCATGCAATCAACCATTCCATCTACATAATTAAAAAAAAATATCAAATGCAGCCCTCCTTCTTAACTGCAGGAATGACTGGGGACAGCGAATGCCGAGTTTTGCAGCAGCAGGCCATGCCTGCATTCTCGTTGCTCATGTTGTTAGCCAGCCAGTCTACTTCAACCCCTAGCAACCATATATACAACAGAACAAAATACCACGCAGCCCTGCGCCATCCTGACAGTGGTTCCCAGGCTGAGCCCATTGTTGCAGTCACTGTGTCAATCCCTCTCATTGGGAGCCTTCCTCTCTTTCCCTGCTGCTCCACTTTACCAAGCATGATGTCCTTCTCCAGGGACTGGTCTCACCTGACGACATGGTCAAAGCATGTGAGGTGAAGTCTTGCCATCCTTGCCTCTCAGGAGCACTCTGTCAGCACTTCTTCCCAGGCACATTGCTTGACCTTGAGAAGTCCACAGTACTTTCAATAGTCTCCCACAGTACCACAAACCAATGTGCATCTTTTCTTCTTCAGTCTTCTTTATTCATTGTCAAACCTCCCCGTGCACATGAGGCCATGGAAAATATCATGACTTGGGTCCAGTTCACGTTCATGCTCAAAGCAACATCCTTGCTTTTCAAAGCTTTAAAGAGGTCTGTGCAGCAAAATTAACTAATACAACTCACCTTTTGATCTCTTGATGGCGATGCCCACATTGATTGTGTATCCAAGGAAGACAAAATCCTTCACAATGTCAACCTTTTCTCTATTCATCATATGACTTACTTGTCTAGTGCTTATTGGATTTCAAAGTGAGTTATGCATCAAAGAAGTCTTTAGAATATCGAGATCTCTGCTTTCCCCAGTTCAGACAATCATGCTTAGGTTCTCTCCTATTGAATCCTGGCTCTGCAAAACTGTTCTCTACTGCATGAGGCCATGGCTCACATCCTGTGTTCTGAACCATTCTGTCCTCCGCTAGTCTGGAAACGTCCACCTGCCCACTCTCACCTTCCATCAGATAGCATAGAATGCCCTTATGTCCTGAAATTAATGTCTTTCACTACTGGCTCAAAAATCAATGAAAACTTGACACAGAAGTGCAGCCAAATGTTTACCTGTCTCTTGATAGTCCCTGAAGTTTACACCAAATCATTGTCAGTTAAGAAAAATGTTCATGGGCTGAGCCCCAGTGGTGTACTGGTTGAGTGTGGGATTCCTGCCCACTGGCTTGGCAATTCAAATCCAACAGCAGCAAGGCTGGGTAGCTCCTATGACCATTAAAGGGCAGTGATGCCTCCCCCCCAAAAATTTTTTAAGCAAAATGTTCCTTATGCTTGGAACCTTCAAAGAAATGTAAAACTTACATGCAGCTGATGAGACATGAACAGAACTTAGTGTGGGGAAGCAGGAGAAGATGGCATATGAGTGCACATGCTCCTCTGCTCCTTCAGCAACTAACTCCTTGACCAAGCCCAAACCAAACTCACTGCCATCGAGTCAAGGCTCACTCATAGTGACCCTGGTGGGTTTCTGAGACTATTACTGTTTACAGGAATAGAATCCCCAGTCTTTCTCGCTCAGAGCTGCAGGTGGTTTCGAATGGCTGAACATGCAGTTCACCGACCAACAGCCAATAAAAATAAGTGCTGTGTTAGTCCAAGTTGACTCTTTGGGATTCAAATAAATGAACCCACAGTGGCTTCATTTGATGTCTTGAAATCTAGAAGAGTCTTCCTTCAACTAGATGAGCTAGCGACAAACTAAAAATGTTACCCCTCATAGCACCCCTGAGTGAACTTCTCAGTCCATCTTTATAGCTAAAAACTCCTTTATCATCTGTCTAGGATTAAAGCAAGCATGAACAGAAGCAGAAAGCAAAATTAATGAATTAATTGTAACTTCAAGAAGAATAAACATGCATTACAAGGAATATCTCTTAGCATAAAAAACTATACTGAAATTGATTATTACCTCCTGATTACTATAACAAATTGATTGCAACATAGACTACACACCATTCAGATTATAATATCAAAGCGAATAATATTGAAAAATAATCGAAACAAATGATTTATTGAAGGATGGTCTAAACTAATGGGAGTAACCTGAACCTGGGAACATGGGAGTACATTGTAAAATTAATTACCAGCAGAGACTTTCCATAAGAGGAGGGAAAACCAGTAGGTCAACTAGCAGTCAACCTTACGAGAGAGGAGAGAGGAATGGGCAAATCGCTTAGCAGCTAACAAAAATGGAGTTTCTTTGGCTAGTCTGCCTTAGACCAGAGAAACAAATTCATAGGCACTCATACGTGTATAAGAAAGAGCTGTATATAAACGAGTAATTGTATATTAAGAAAACATCCCCGCCCAGTCCAGATCAATCCATACGTCAAATATTAGCCCATATGTCTGATACGAGTCTGTAAACTCCTGTTGAGCTCACACAGCACATACAATGACACCAGGTGCAGGAAGATCACAGACCAGTGCGTGAAAAGTCTTGTGGATCCCATGGCAGTGGCAGCATCTAAGTGCTGACATGGGTCTCCACGGCTCCCGAGCTCCAAGGCGCTGGCTGCCATCAGCATGACCCCATGTGTCTTGTCACCAGGAAGAGGAAGCAGAGAGTGTGTGTGTGTTCCACCTCTAGGGAGGAAGATAGGGGTTCCCAGAATCCTTAGGAGAAGGCCAGGCCCATACAGAGGCATCGTTGGCTATGATAGACAAGATAGACTCCACCTCTTCACAAGTTGATAGGAGATTATGTAACTGCCAAAAGCACACACTGAGATCTCAAGGTCTCAGCTGAGGTGTTGGGGAATCAGGGTAAGGCCAGAAGTAAGGGACTCAGAAGCAAGATGGGCCTGGGAGACTCAGCTCACTCTCATCACGTTCATGTGGGGGAAGGAGTCTGGCTTACACCGAGAATGACACACACAGAATAGGAGTGAAGATGGAAACATTCTAGCCTCATGTCTATATTTTTAAATTTTGGTACAGATTGACTATGGAGTTCATAGGACAATGGGAGACCAGGAGACACCTCCTGAAAGTACTGTTGCTTCCACTGGGTACCAGGACAGGGAAAAAGGACAAGGGCGGTTGGGGAAGGGGTATGATGCCTTTAATACATGTTCTCTATTTCACTTCTTTGAGTTCTAATACCCATTGCAGTGGCTACACAGAAACTCACGGACAAATGCATGATGAAAGCATTTAGTAAGAAAGTTAACCTTAGAGGCTGAGCCCCGGTGGCGTAAGTGGTTGAGTGCAGGAATGCGGCCCGCAGGCTTGGTGGTTCAAATCCAGCAGAGGCTCTCGGGAGCAGCACTGGGTAGCTCCCACGACCACCAGAGGCAGTGATGCCAAAAAAAAAAAAAAAAGTTAATGTTAGAATGCCAGTGAGAATTGCTCAGCGTAGTTGTTTACCAGGCATGTTACAAAGTTTTAGGTCTGCGAAAAAATGCCAAAAGGGACATACCGTAGTTGTTTACCAGGCATGTTACAAAGTTTTAGGTCTGCGAAATAATGCCAAAAGGGACATACCACCTGCTGTCAATCTCAACTCGAAGGCATTCAAATCAAACCCCATGGGTCACCAAACCCAGCTCCCTGAATGAACTGCCCTGAGGCACTCCACTCAGCTTTCTGCACAAAAGCACTCATCTATAGGTGTGGTAGTCCAATGGACTACAGAAACAAATCCAGAGAGACTCAAATGTATATAAGAAAGGAATTTACATACAAGAGCAGTTAAATATTGATCAATTATCCCAGACCAGGTCATATCAAGTCCGTAAGTCTGGTGTGTGCCCATATGTCTGACAACAATCTATAAAGTCC
Source organism: Nesogale talazaci (assembly GCA_004026705.1). NCBI lineage: Eukaryota > Metazoa > Chordata > Mammalia > Afrosoricida > Tenrecidae > Nesogale > Nesogale talazaci. The sequence goes on along the minus strand of PVJH01012973.1, from coordinate 3,914 downwards.
TCTTCAGACTCACGAAACACATGCAATGATGCTCAATGAAGGAAGATCACAGGCCAGTGGGTGGGAAGTCTTGTAGATCCAGTGGCATGGTAAGGCTCTCAGCGCTGGCAAGGGTCTCCACATGACTGGTCCAGGTTCAGACTAGGTCCATGGGGTATCTCGCAGGGAGGCAGCCTTGTCAGTGGAGTCGCCAAGGAAGAGAGCTGAGAGAGAGAAGTGTCTGCCACCTCTAAGGAGTCCCCAGAATCCTCAGGAGAAGGCCATGCTCACACAAAGGCCTCCTCGGTTATATCTTGATTGACAGGCCAGCCTCCACCCCTTCACTCATAATCCTCTCAAATTGACATCAGTTTACGTAACTGCCACACTAGGTTCGGCTGTTGGTGACTGGGTTTCATGCATCCCTGATGATTGAATTGTCATCTGGATCCAGGAAGTTGGCAGTACAGAGATCTTGGTTCCAAGACTGGTAATGAGATGGCTCCTCCTACTTCTCGGAGGAGGGCTCAGGTTATACACAGCCAGAAGGCGTTCTAGGGAATCCTGTTCACAGTGACTCCCCGGTGCCTCCTAGTGGCATCTTCCCCCACCTTCTCACCAGCTCCATGCAGGAACGATCATTTGGGAGTTAGAGACTTGGTTTAGAAAAGCCACATGAACTAATTCCCTGACCCTGAAAGGGAGACTATTTCCCACTGGCAAAAGAAGTAAAGGAAACTGCTCATAGTGGAACATCAGGGCACTGGCTGTCTGTGCAGTGATGCTGGTGAGCCAAAGACACAGACCTCACCATACCACTGCCACGGGGAAGTCTAGCCCCACCACATACAGAAGCATATCCAAACAACTAAAACCCCTTCCCATACATACGTGTTGAATATCAGAGACCACAAGTAGAGAACTCTTGAACCTGCACTGAAGAAAAGAACTAACAGAAAGGGGACTATCTGGTGCTTCTCGGAAGTCCAGGTCAAGACCCCTGCTATGACTCAGAGGGAAGCTGTGGGGTGGGCAGAAGCTGCCCCATGGTGCTCTGAGAGCTGTGAGCTTTGAAGGACAAAGACTGCCATAGCTTTGTCCCACAGAGCAGCTGGTGGGTGTGGCCCTCAGCCCTTCCTCCTGTGCTTGGCCATGGTGCACCCAACCAGAAAATCCTTTCACAATAAATAGAAGACAAAACTATAAGCAGTTTTCGAAAGCTAACAAAATGGCCCCAATTCAAAAAAAACAGTTATTAAAGCACATGAAGTCATGAGAGAAGAAGGAAGAACCCGAAGCAAGACATAAGGAAGAAGAAATCATCCCTTTAACAACCAGAAGGCAAAGGATTGATCATTTTCAGACTACAGCACTACATGTTTTTTAAAGGCACGAGGAAAACACACTGGCTGAGCTTCGGAAGCAAATGCAGGATGTAACGAGAGGCTTAACAAAGAAACCAAGATCCTTAACAGAGAGGGAGAAGATTCCCTGGACTGAAGAATAAAACAAGTGAATTATGCAAAGCAAGAAAGCCAGGCAACAATTAAGAAGCACCAACAGAAGATAGACTACGTGATCTGAAAGACAAAATAAAGTATCAGGTCCCTCTGATCCCATCCTCTTTAACTGAGAATGGAGTCTATCCCCAAAATCACCTTTAAAGATTTAGCGCAAAGGTACACAGAATAAAGGATGCGATTGGGGCCGTGTTTTTTAAACCCAGCGTGAGATTGAAAGGTCAACAATTACTCTGCAGCAAAGATTAGGCCAGAGAGACTGACACATGGGAGAGGGAACAAACAGTACACCAAAAAAACTCTGACGCATTGTGAAAAATGTCGCTGAGGTCATTGAATAATTTCTGTAGGGATTTTCAAAGGTAAACCTAACTTGCGGTGTAAACTTTGACCGAACTCTCAATAAAATAATAATAAAGTAAAACTGACAGGTGGAAGAAGCTTATCTTCAAAATGGAAGCTGTATTTATCAGGGCTTCTTGTAATTAAGCAAATACAGCTGTCAATTAAGTGGCTTAAAACAGCCAAATGTTTACTCAGATTTATTTGTGAACGAATGTATAGTAATGTCACTGAGAGGATTAAATTAGGCTCATCAACCAAACTTGTCCTAATTTTTTTTAATATCCATTAAATCTAGAGGTCACCCCACACATATACATGCACACAGCTAAATACAAAATTCTGATTGTTAAATATAAATATTTAATGTGGTTAAATCAGAATTTTTGAGAGAACTGTTTATTAATTCCATGTAAAGAAAACAGGAAAGGCATTAAAAAATCAAAAGATTACTAATAGATACTTAAGTTGCCATAAACTTAGAAAATGTTCATAAATATATTGTTACTAATAATACGCCATGTTGAAATAAATATAATTAATCATAAACTATAATTCTGAATATATATCATTTTAAAGTTAGCATAGTGAGAATTCTTTTTATTTTACATTTTAAGAAAGTTATTTAGACATCCTATAACATTTAGGTTTGCTGGTCAGTTTTTAATGTGTTTGTAAGCTTTCCTGTTTCTGAATCATCTTAACTATAAATTTATATATGAACATATGTTTAAGTCATAGATTGTGTCAACTGATACCTTTAATATTTAAAGAGCTTTTTTAAAAAAATTAAAGTAAGCTTAATTCTGTTAAAGTCAAGAGAGCAGAATATAAGACAAGTGGAAATTATAGGAAGCTTTAGTTAAATATAAAAAATATTTCAAATAATAAAAATGTTATAAACCAACCAGTTGAAATAAAAACTGGAACTGGATTATTGCAATCTTTGAGAGCTACTGTGGTCTTCAGAGAGTCAATGTTTGTGTCCATGCATCACGAGTGTGTGTGGGGCAGGGGGAAGGGGGGCAACTGGTGGTTTTGAAACCAGTGACCTGGTGATCAGCAGCATAACTCTTGACACCAGTGCTCCCAAACCCTAACAAATGTTCCTGTTTATTTTTTTAATTCTGTATGACAGAAACTGAAAAACACTCAGATATTTGAGTCGTGAAAGATACAGAAGAGAATTGAGAACTCAGAAGGGTATAGAAAAGAATGGAAAAGAAAGACACAAAAAGACAAACAAATAGAAAGAAAGAGGGATCACAGGGAGGAGACAAACTAGTCAGGGTGCAGTGTAGTAATGATGAAACATACAACTTTCCTCTAGTTCTTCAATGCTTCTTCCCTCCCTCCCCCCCCCCCCCCGCCCTCACTATCATGATCCAAATTCTACCTTATAAATCTGGATGGACCAGAGGATGTACAATGGGAGCCAGAAACAGGGAATCCAGTATAGTTGATCCCTTCAGGACCAGTGACGATACTGGGAGGGTGAAGGGAAGGGGGGGTAGGAAGGGGAGGCCGATTAGAAAGATCTACATATAACTTCTTCTCTGGGGTACAGATATTGGGGGAGTGGGTGAAGGGAGACATCAGACAGTGTAAGATATAAAAAAGTAATAATAATTTATAAATTACCAAGATTTTATGAGGAGGGAGTGGAGAAAGGGGGGAAAATGGGGAGTTGATGCTAAGGGCTTGGATAGAAAGCAAATATTATGAGAATGATGAGGGAAGCAGATGTACAGATGTGCTTGACACACAATGGACTTATGTGTGGATTGTGAGAAAGAGTTGTATGAACTCCCAATAAAAGAAAGAAAGAAAATAACTGCCTGGGCTTCCCACAAAAAAAAGACAAACTCAGAACAAGAGATCATATCATTATGAAAGAGGGGGAGTGTGGAGTGAAGACCCAAAGCTCCTCTGTAGGCAAATGGACATTCACTTACCAAAGGGCTACAGGGAAGAGATGAGCCAGTCAGGGTGCAGTATAGCAACAATGAAACATACAAATTTCCTCTAGTTCTTTAATGCTTCCTCCCCAACCCCATCCCCAACTCCACTATC
>PVJH01012972.1:0-62419 GCA_004026705.1 Nesogale talazaci | reverse complement strand
ACCAAAATGTATGGAATGCAGCCAAAGCAGTACTCAGAGGAAAATTTATAGCAGTTCATACCAACATGTAAAAAGAAGAAACATCTCTGATCAGCAGCCTTACTCAATCACTCTAGACACATGAAAGAGAAGAATAAACAAACCCAAGCCTACCAGAAGAAAATAATAAAAGATCTAAGCCTTAAAACAAAAATACAAATGTACCACCCAAAATCCAGCTCATTGCTATGGAGGCAATTCTGACTCACAATGGCCCTAAAGGACAGGATAGAACTTCTCTGTGGGTCTCCAAGACCGTAACTACTAGGGTAGAAAGTCCTGTCTTTCTCCTCACTGGTATCTTAAACTACTGTCCTTCTGGTTAGCAGCCCAGTGCAGAACCACTATGCCACCAGGGCTCCCTGTAAAGCAGTGGTTCTCAACCTGTGGGTCATGATCCCTTTCGTGGTTGAATGACCCCTTCACAGGAGTTGCCCAATTCATAACAGTAGCAAAATTTCAGATAAGAAGTAGCAATAGGGCTGAGTCCCGGTGGCGTAAGTGATTGAGTGCGGGACTGCGACCCGCAGGCTTGGCGGTTCAAATCCAGCGGCGGCTCTCAGGAGCAGCACTGGGTGGCTCCCACAACCACCAGAGGGGAGTGAGGCCCACAAAAGCAAAACAAAACAAAACCAACAAAAAAAACCCAGAGGAGTTACAATGCGGCTGAGTCCCGGTGGCGTAGTGGTTTGTGCGGGACTGCAGTCCACTGGGATGGAGGTTCAATTCCAGCATCGACTTCACAGGAGCAAATGCTGGGCCTCCTACTCCCACCACCAGAAGGCAGTGATGCTCCTCCCCAAAAAGAAGTAGCAATGAAAATAATTTTATGGTTGGGGGCGGGGGGGGGAGTCACCACAACATGAGGAACTGTATTAAAGGGTCGAGGCATTAGGAAGGTTCAAAATCATTTCTACAAAGATTATAAACACCTACAATTGAAAACAGAAAAACAACAGAATCCAGTAGACTAGAAATGGGTTCTTTGAAAAATCCATGAAATTGACAAAACTTCAGTTAGATTGACAAAAGGCGAGAAAATGTATAAATAACCAAAGTGAAAATCGAAAGAGGGGAACATTACAACAGATCCAATAGAAAGGAAGAGAATTATAATAGAACCGCTTTCCTTTCTGTATGGCAGCCAGCTGGATTTCTGCAGCCTCTCCTCACAGATGGGTGTGGAGCCCTATCTACGCCTAGAATTAGGGAGAAACCAGTTAAAGATGGAAGAGGAGGATTCTGGGAGTTGCCAGTGTTCGTTAGACCCAGCTCAGGGTCCTGTATACTGGGTCTCTGAGCAGCAGGAAGTGCTGTGGGCCTGGGGTACAAGGGAGAATGGTGGCCTGGCTGAATGGGCCGTGTGACCTTTCTGGAAGATGGAGGCTCTGCATGCCTTACTGAGGAGGGGTGGGAGGCAGGCCGACCATAGGGATTTCGTCCGACAGACCAGGAAGGCAGGCAGCTGTAGCAGGATGGTGGAGGGGAGGGCAGGGAGCCAGAGCCTGGGAGTGGAAAGTCTAGCTGGGGGGAAAACAGCCCCAGAAAGGGAATGGAGTTGGAATGAGGTTGGGGAAAAAACTGGTGGAAAGAAGCTCAATGAGGGGAATTGAGTGAGTTGATGGCCTTCTAAGCCCAGGGAAAGGACAATGGTTGGCAGCTGATGGAAAGCAGCAAAGTCTAGGCTCTCAGCTGCCCGGCATTCTGGGTGTCCTGGGGCAGGTCATCAACTTGTCCCTGCGTAAGGACAAGCAGAGCCATGTGTGTAAAAGGACTGGACTTGCAGAGGAGCAGAGAGCTCAGGGCGACTGACTTTCAGAGACTCGGGAGACGGCACTTGCCTGGACCCTGCTCACTGGCTCTTAGAGTGAGTTGCCTGATTTTGACCAACTTCGAAAGCAGCAGTTCTTAACCTTCCTAACGCCGTGACCCTTTCACACAGTTCCTCATGTTGTGGTGACCCCCGGCCATAACATTATTTTCGCTGTTACTTCCTAACTAATTTTGCTGTGGTTATGAATCGGGCAACCCCCGTGAAAGGGTCGATTGACTCCCCCAAGGGGTCGTGGACCACAGGTTGAAAACCACTGTTCTAAAGGATGTCAGCCTTGGGAACCCTAGGGGGCAGGCCTCACTCACTGCTGTCAAGTGAACTCCAACTTACAGCCACCCTCTGGGACAGAGGACAACTGCCCTGTGGACTCGCGAGACTGTTAGTCTGTACGAGAACAGAGCAGCCCAACACCCTGTCCTAAAAGGGTGCCATGCACCGGGAGCAGTCATGAGTGGCGGTCCAATGATGTTGAGGACTCCCCAGCTTATACCTCTAATTCGTTTCTGTGTATTGACCTTTGGCATTTGGTGGCATAGTGGTTATACCGCCAGGTCATGAGTTCGAAACCACCAGTCGCTCAGATGAGGCTTTCTACTCCCGTAATGAGTTACATACAGTCTTAAACACCTGGGATAGCAGCAGCCCTCCAGAAGCAAGGCTGGCCTTCCTACTCCCACCAGGGCAGTGATGCCACGCACACCGAAAACAAACACCTGGACACCCCTGTCTCTCCACATCCATTTCCCCACCTGTGGGGTAAAACCTGCTGAGTCCCACTCGCTGACCTCTGCTCGGCGCTCTCTTCTCCACCCAGACCGTGGCCTCAGCTCCAACCTTCATACTCACGCCTGGGATGTCGCAGCAGCTTTCTCCTTAGCCTTAGCTCCAGGACACTGTGGACAACTCAGTCGTGTCCTCAGATGCAAGCTCAACCCCCGTGGCATAACACACAGCTTTGTCCTCCAACCCACAATTCCAGCTTCAGCCACCACCGCTTCTCCCCAATCTCATCTGCTGTTTAACGAATCCTGGTGATTAGTTGCTGTAATCACAGGCAGTGCTGTGGCTAAAATGACAGACTCTGGAATCAGATGGCTAGCTGCCTCACATGGGGCACCCTGCCCACCTGCTCAGGTGCTCCTCAGCTGAGTTCCCTCACCTGTGAAGGAAGGGTCATATACTTGCTGTGTCGTGGAAATAAGGATCGCATAAGTATCAGGGACCAGACATCAAAGAACTAAAAACGTTATCACTGCAAATGAGGGGAAGTCCGGATTGGGGACCCAAAGCCCATCTGTAGGTAACGGACCTCCCCTTACAGAAAGGTCACAGAGAGATGAGCCAGTCAGGGTACAGTGTAGCAATGATGAAACATACAACTTTCCTCTAGTTCTTAAATGCTCTCCCCCTTCCCCCCACCCATTACTATCATGATTCCAATTCTACCTTGTAAATCCGGCTAGACCAGAGGATGAACCCTGGTCAGAGAGGAACTGGCAATATGGGGAATCCAGGACCAGTGGTGAGAGGGGTGATGCCCCCAGGAGTGGGGAGGGAAGGTGAAGTAGAAAGGGGAGTACGGATTACAAGGATCTACATATAATCTCCTCCCCGGGGTACGGGCAACAGAAAAGTGGGTGAAGCATAAGACATGACCAATTGATAATCAAGGGTTCATGAAGGAGGGGATGGCAGGGAGGGAGTGGAAAAATGAGTAGCTAATACCAAAAGCTAGAAAACGTTTTAAGAATGATGGTAATAGATGTACAAATATGCTTTGCATGCAATGAATAGATGTATGAATTGTGATAAGAGACGTATGAGCCCCCCATAAAATGATTTTAAAAAATTAAAAAAAAACCTGCATAAGCACATTAGCACAGTGGCAAATACACAGCAAGCTTGTTATATGTTTGCTATTCTTGCTTACCATTAATTAGTGATCATCTCCCTCCCCCAGACTCCAGGGGCCTCCTACCCTTAATTCTCCTAACCTAACTAAAGATGAAGTGCGTAGGAAGCCTTTGGAAAATGTTGCTTGAGCATGGGAGAAACCGGGCCAGGGCTGGAATTGCACTTAAGCCTTGGTCCTGAAGGTCACTGCGCCCTGATGCTGGACCGGTGGTCTGAAACGCACAGTACATACCTCCTGGACCGTCTGGGCCGGGTGAATGCGGAAGTTGACGGTGGCCTGGGCTATGGAGGGGATGACGTTCACCTGGAGAGAGAGCCACCACTTTGATCTGGGCCCACCTCCAGGCTCCCCTTGCAGACGCCTGCCTGGGAGGTAACCCATACCAGTAGGGGGGCAGCTGCTGATGCTTTGATTGTTTAGAACGCTCATTGCCAGTTGGGTGAAGGCTGACAGAGCCCATCAGTTTTCCATTCAATAATTCATGCCCTTTTTTTTTTTCCATGTCATGGGTTTTAGTCCCCACCCTGCATCATGATTTCCTCCCTGTGTTTTCCCTGTTTCCATTCTTTTTCTCTCCCCCTCCACAACCCTTTCTGCCATTTTGTCCTTGAGTGAATGTTGTCCCCTTTCTCTCAAAGGGCTGAATGTTCTAAGGAATGCATACCTCCCTAGCACTGTTACTAACCCATCAGTCTCTCCTTGGTTGGTAATTGAGCCATGGGGGTTGTGATAGTTAGGTTTACCCTGCCTAACAGAGTAAGTTCAATTCCATCAGACCCTATCCAACCAGTAAGCCTAGTCTTTAAAAAAATTTTTTTTTTATGATTCTGTTTTGTTCCACATTCTTCCCCTGCTTTGTTTAGGACCTTCTGACATGATCCCTTTCAATGGGATTGTCAATTGTAGTTGGGCACCATCGAATTATTCTGTTCTTTGGGGCATGGAGGTTGGTCCACAAAAAAAACAAAAACAAAACAAAACAAAAACCTGGCAGTGTAATTGTAAAAAATTATAGCTTTGGAAAGTCTTACAGGGTTCTTAAAAGTTGGACTCAATATAAATTTTATAGATAGTAGGTGAGTTTTTCTCTTTCAATGGAACTAATTCCAGTTATGTTGGTAGGTGGAAAGTATGAATCACTCATTAAACTTGTCAGTTGGACAAATCTTTCAAAACACTGCAAGGAATAAGCAAAAAAGTCCCTATGGGTAGAAAGATTAGCCTATATGACCAAAAGGCCTGGTCAATGCATGACAACTTAAATTATAACATAGGTCACAAAAATTAATTAATAACCTTTATTCATACTAGAGTGATTATGTGTGTGTGTGTGTGTGTGTGTGTGTGTGTGTGTGTGTATGTGTGTGTATAAGGGGTGATGAGCTCAGGGAACGTGAAAGGGCCCTGGATACCTCCCACTGAAATATACGACACAAAATTTGACCAGCACATTCAGAGGGCTCATTAACCTAGGCTACAACCTTTACTCTTGGGGTTTCTGACACAGGATCATCCAGCATTGACCCTTCCTGAAGCGAGGAGGCACAAGATAAAGCCCAGGGATAGAAGGACGGATAAGGGATAAGGGAGGAAAAAGTGTATGAAAACAACCAGGCAGTGTTACCTTGACCCCTGCATTGAACATGGTGAGTGCCGTGGTGGTCCTAATCTGTGCACTGATAATGTGATTTCTGTCCAGAAACCTAAAGCAAAAAGATGGAGATGAGATGGTAGCAAGCCCTGCCCAATGGGGAGAGGGAGAAACTTGCCAATCATTCGCTTTCTTGAGCCTAGGACTTCTCCAAGACTGGGAGGGGTGCCCCGATGTGCATTAGACGTAGTATCTGATGGCTGAGCGACAGACTCAGGGAAGCCAAGAAAAGGGTAGTGGGAAGTAGGTACGTTTGGGATGGGAGTGTGTGGGACAGAAAGATAGAAATTTACCTTTTTACAAGAGGCTGAAACAGCCACAGGTTTCTCAAGATGATATTAAAAGGGAAGGAATACTGAAAGAAAAAGAAACAGGTTAGCAGGATTACAGGGGGGTCAACATGACAGGATCATTCTACCCATGGCCTGAGTCTTGCTCATTCTCGTTCTGCCTTGGGGCCCTCAGCATTTAGGTGTGCAGCTGTCTTCAGCTAGCAGTCTCTGTCAGTTGGCAAGGGAGGACATGCAAATGACAATCCAGCAGCTTCCAGGAAGGGTGGGAACCGCAGAGTGCCTAGGCACATTACTCACTGCCAATGATGGATCCTGAATCACAGTGACCCTGTAAGACAGAGTGGAACTGCCCCTGTGGGCTTCCAGGCCATGAATCTTTATGGGAGTTGAAAGCCTCATCTTTCTCCTGAAAAGTAGCTGCTGACTTTGAACTGCTGACCCTGGGGTTAGTATTCCAATGCCTAACTCATCCTGCCACCAAGTCAATATCATGGCCCATGCATGAGCCAGTCCCCTCCTCTTGCTGAGAATGGATTGGAATGGGCGTGGCAGTAGGACACTGCTCTCCCTCCAAAGTTCGTTCTCTGCCACACTTCCCCCCTTCTCCACGACTCACCAGGAGTGTGTGAAACTTCATTCCATACCTCATTTGCCAGAAGCTCCAAGGAGGCCTTCAGGGGCCCATCCCCAAACATGTTAGGCAGTGGCGTCTGCTCTAGTCTGCAAGAGAAGTGGTAGTCTCGAGACTCCGCCGAAGAAGAGTGGAAAGAAGAAGGGAGGAAGTCTGGACAAGAAGGGGGAGGTCTCCTGTTTGAATCTGATCACTACCACCAACGCAACCATTCCGCAGGACCACCTGTCCTGGTGCCCCATCTCCTTTCCCTTGGGCTCCCTGTGTGTCTACGGGGCTGCCCTCCACACCGCAGCAGAGTTGTCGGTCTCCTCCAGGAACGCTGCCTTCCTGAGTCTGCTTTGCGCATCTCTGTCTGTAAGCTGACTACCTGGGAAGAAGCCGTGACTGGTGTGTGAGAAGTATGGTCAATAAAATATTCATTGAATGGATATTTCTTTCCTCTTTTGGGTAAGGTCACAGAGCCCAAGGTGAGCTCTGCCATTCCTGATCCTGCAGTCTTGATCTCGGTCTCCTGAGTGACTTTTGTCTTCCTGCCAGGGCAGAGGGAGGATATCAACAGGTTGACTAGTTATTGTCATCGTCGTCGATCCTAGCAGTCTGGAAGACTCCAGCGATCATGGACACGTGTGCAGAGAGCCTCTTCTGACCCCTAGTCCTTGCCGACCACGGGTGCCTGTGCCCCGATGGTGGCTCCCACTCGCACTGCAGGGCGGGGAGCTGGTACGCAGGAGCCGCTTACCGGCTGACGGCGGCGGCGAGGACGCCGATGCTCGTCTCCTTCGGAGGAGCTGAGGAGTGGCCTGAACTCATGTTGACTTGCAGTCTGAGGTCGATGCTGCCTTTCTCGGAGACTGCGATCCTGCGGGAAACAGTACTCTCGACTTCCTTCCGGCCAGGCTCAGCCTACCGGCTGGAGGGGTAGCTTGGCGGGCTGAAGCCTCAGCTTCTTATTGTTGAAAACATTGACACTGGGCAGTCGGGAGGGGGGGGTGGTGTGGACAGGAAGGGGGAGCCCGGAGCTGGTCAAGGACTTGGGTGAAACAGGCAGGAGGGGTGGGGTACGTAAGCGTGCCATAGAGACACACCAGGCTGCGGTTCATGTCCCCGTCGTGTGAGGAACCCCCCCCACCCCCACCCCGGTGATGTGTGACTCACTGGGCAAGGGGCTTCTTGATGTTGGGAACAAAACCGTCCAAGATGAAGCTGCCCTCGTCCACGATGAAGGCGAGATGCACCCCCCTCGCTTCCAGCAGGGCTGAGATCTTCTGAGCCCCGTCCTTTCCTGACACCTGCAGACACAGAGCCCAGACCCAGAGTCCTTCTCCACTTGTGGGGCAGGACCCTAGACCATTCTTCCTTGTAAGTGCGGGGATGTCCAAGCTGAAATAGCCTAACTCTCTCATTTCACAGCAGCCCAGAGGCTGCAGTGACTTCAGTGGAGTGCAAGTCTGTGACATCATGGGAAATACAAGACGCATCCCCTGTTCACGTCCCTTCCCGTCACACCGATGTTCTCAAGGTACAGTCCATGACACCCGGCTCTCAACTATGGGCGGCGGGGCGGTGTTGTTCAGCATCCAGATCTACTGCACACTTCTCGGGGATATGCATTTCGGTTCAAGGCCCTTTAGGTACATAGACACTACACTCAGAAAGGATTTGCAAGTACGATACCGCCGCCTGGAGACCCTGCTGCTGGGTGGAGCATAAAGCAAGGAAAGCGACTACCTCCTCATCGTGTCCCAGTGCGATGTAGAAAGACCGCTGGGGGGCGTAGTTCCTGATGAGCAGCAGCTCAAGGGCTTGCAGGATGGCCTGCGGGACAGAGAAGCAGCAGGGAGAAAGGAGAAAGGCTTGCTGTCTGAAGAGGCCTCCTGGGTCTCAGAGACTTCCAGGAACTTACCGAGACTCTCTTTAAGGGAATAATTGGACGCTCCTCAAAGGAAACACACTCAAGAGGCCCCAGGGACTCGGTGACGGGAAGCCAAGGGCAGTTTAAGAGCTTTTCCCAGGGGAGGGAAGGGGAAAGTGATCTCAGTGGACAGTCTGCCTGGGGATCACCTACTCTCAGCCCCCTGGCACCGCTAAGACACTGAGGTCCAGAGAAGGGAAGTGACAGACTGATGGGGGCGGGGGGTGGGGAGACCCAGATTTTTCTACTCCCATCTTCCTGCTTCCCAGGGGTCAACCAAGCTGCCCCCACCCCCCACCAAGTTCAGGTTGATAGTTGGGGTTCCCAAGGCAAAAGGGGTACAGGGTTTCAGACCATCACAGAATTCTTGTTGTCCAGTGTGCCCCGGCCGTAGATGAAGCCATCGCGCTCCAGCCCAGAGAAGGGGGGCACCTCCCAGCCTTCAGCGGGGGCAGGAACCACATCAAAGTGAGCCAACAGCATGTAGGGCTCCAGGCTCGGGTCCGAGCCTTGGACCGTGAACAGGTGGCTGTACCCTCCCACGACCTCATGCTGGATAAAGCTGGTGTTGAATACTGTCGGGAAGACTAGAGGCGGAGGGAGGTCAGGCAGGGGGAGGAAGACGGGTACACTGCCCTGCCCTCGGTTGAGTAACTATCTGCTCCCCCCCGCCCCGACTGCTTTTGAACAGACAGCTTCTCTTTGGGAAACGCTAGTCTAATTCCTGCCCTTCCTGGGCAACTGTTGAATCCCCCCTCCCCCATTTCGTAGCACCACGCTCTCCCTGTGGAACAAAGTACATGCAAGACTCTACTCAGAGTAGGTGTGTGTTCAATTGTAAATCTCACAGGCCCCAGCATGTAAATTACGTGGAATTAACCATAGATAGATAGATATCTATCTATGTATTCACATCTCAGAGATATTTTCAAGGTTCTTTCAACAAAGCAACACTCCTACTATTTGTATTATGTGGAGTTAAAGATTATTCCCTCTTGCATAAGGCCAGATTTTTTGTGCACAGGTGTGGGTGTTCCCATGCTCCATTATTAGGTAGATCCAAATGGGTGGCCTTAGATATGTGCAAATGAGAACTCTTTCCCACCGGGCTTTGCTCAAGGAATCCACATATACCTTATGTGGATAACTGAAGACCAAACATTCAAGAATATGGGTTATTTTTTGTTACCCGGCCTATTCGGTTTATTACCAGTATACATTACTTCTTTTTTAATCCTCTAGTCCCAGCCTGATCTCAGTTGGGTTTGTGGGAGGGAAGCCCAGACCTGTCTGTCCCCGAGCATTAGAGAAGGGGTTACTTGGAACACTGGGCTATCTCTTCTCATCTACTAATGACTTTGGGGAGGCTGCCTTTAATTTGATTTAGGAAGGAGGAAGGCAGGGGCTCCCAAACTGCCTTTCCCCCCTGACTCAGGCTTCCTCAGCTCTGCACAACACGGAGGCTGGTGACCAGGAGAGAGGGTCGCTGTCATAGCTCACAGCTGTTGACTGCTTGGAAGCTGAGAGATGTGCTACTGATTAATCTGGAGTGGAATCTGGGTGGTGTGTATGTGTAACCTGGGACAGGGAGAAGGATCCCTTTGGACCCTTCTGATTGTACATGGAGTGACAGACACATAGGGCAAAGATTGGGAGAGTTTGAACTCTGCTCAACAGCTAGGTGCAAAAGCTCTTTAAAGGGGAAATGTCTTGTCTCTACTCTAGCTTCCTTCTAACATTTAAGTTCTCCCTCTGGGTTGGACCCCCTTCCATATGAGGCTGGTCCGATGGGAATGAGGTGATTTGGGGGCTCAGTCGTACATAATCTTCTTCACCACCTGGCCCAGGGCTACCTCTACTACCCTTTCTCTCCAGTGGGCCTGGGAAGCTGGGGTTACCTTTGTGAATGTATCTTCCAAACTCAGCCAAGGCTGTCACATTGGATTCCTCTGGGCTGAAAGACACCGTTGGGATCCGGATGGCACCTGTCGGAGGCAGATGAAAGATGGGAATAGCCATTGTTTCTCCGTGTGCTCGGCCGAGTACATAAAGGGCTCCTTCACATTCACTGTCTCACTGCACTGGGTGGAGAACCCCCGAGAAGCTTGCGGGTTTTACGTGCACCGCTCAAGTCCGCAGCAAGCAGCAGAGCTGGGTCTTCTGGGGTGCTTTGGCTAGGATCATGCTTTTAAAAAGAACGAAGAAAGCGTCCAAGATCTGGGAGAAGTAGATCGAGATCGAACCTCCTGCCCCATCAGAGCAAAGATCCGATCTTCTCCATGGCTCATTGTCGCCTCTGAAGCTTCATTTCCTTGATGGATGTTGAGCTCCGTCACCCTCTGTCCTTCTGAGAATGGGTTTATTTCACAAAGATTGACTCATCTTCTCTCTCATCTCCTTAACCCAACCCAACTTTTGGGGGACAGAGGATGCCTGTTTAGGGCTGGATTTTGAACTTCCCAATGGAGCGCCTCACTCCCAAGAGAACATCTGCCTCCTGACCCAGATTTCTGAGTCCTTGCATTATCGATCTGGGGTCCGGTTGGTGTAGTACTAGGCTATCAACCACAAAGTCAGCAGCCACACCGCAGGAGAAAGAGGGGACTTTCCACTCCCATAAAGTTACAGTCTTCCCCCCAGGAGAAGTGACTTCAGAGGACAGCACTGAAGCTAGAACTCAGGGAGAGGGACATGTCTGATCAGAGCACACAGGAACACATGAAGGGGGAGGGAGAGAGAATGGAGCACATCCTGGTCCCCCAAGCCTTGAGGAAGATACCCTGCTCAGAGCAGCCAGTGCACAGACAGGACCATATGATTGGCCCCACTACAAAACACCACATCTCTCACTGACCCATAGATCTATGAGAGACAACGCCAGAGACACAAAGGTGGTGAAGAAAGCTGATGGTGTCTGGCTATCAGAAGATATAGCTAGTGCCTGGGGTCTTAAAGGCTTGAAGATAAACAAGTGGCCATCTAGCTGAGAAGCAATAAAGTTCATATGTAAGAAGCACAACAGCCTGTGTGACCAAGAGGTGTTGAAGGGATCAGGTACCAAGTGTATATATATATATATATATATAAAAAAAACCAACAACAATAACAACAAAGGTATCATTGCGAATTAGGGGGAGTGTGGAGTTGAGACCCAAAGCCCTTATAGAAGGGTCGTGGGGAGGAGATGAGCTAGCCAGGGTGCAGTACAGCACCAATTAAACATACAATGTTCCTCTAGTTCTTTAATGCTTCCTTCCCCCCTCTATCATGATCTCAATTCTACCTTACAAATCCGGCTAGATCAGAGGATGCACACTGGTACAAATCAGAGCTGGAACTAAAGGGAATCCAGGACAGATGGATCCCTCAGGACTAATATTGAGTGTAGTGATACCAGGAGGGTAGGGATAAGGTGGGGTAGAAAGGGAGAAATGATCACAAGAATCTACATATAGCCACCTCCCTGGGGAACAGACTACAGAGAAGTGGGTGAAGGGAGACATCAGACAATGTAAGACATGATAAAATAATAATAATTTATAAATTATCAAGGGATTGTGAAAGAGGGGGAAAATGAGGAGCCGATACCACGGGCTCAAGTAGAAAGCAAATATTTTGAGAATGAGGATGGCAAGAAACGAACAAATGTGCTTGACACAAAGGATATCTATGTGAATTGTGATGAGTTGTACAAGCCCCCCATGAAATGATTTTAAAAATGATTTTTTTTAAAAGAAGAGTTACAGCCTTGGCAAACCACAAAGGCAGCTCTACCCCACCCAATATGGGCGCTATGAGTCAGAATCGACTTGCTGGGCAATGGGTCGGGTTTTAAAAAATTGGAATTGTTGCAACTGGCTCCCCTTCCTGAGTCCATTATCAAAGGCAAACAGTGCTGGGATGGAAGTCCCGTGAGTTATTGGAACAGCTGCTTGGTTCTCCATCCTTCCAAGATCACAGTGGGAACAAACTCACCTGGGTAGCTTGATGGTGAGGGGGAAGCTCTTAGTTCCGACCTTGGTTCCCGCTGAGATCCCATTGGTAACACGGACAACCACAACGATGCAGAAGCAGCAGCTCAGAGAAGACACTGCCTGCCCTCCAGGCAGACCTGAGCTCTGAACTTGGCTTTAAGCCATATTGCTTTAAGTCCCCTACTCTAGACTGATTGAGCTTTTTGCTTTCTTTCAATGCACAGAGATTCTGGGAGAGCTGCTGCCTTCCTTAGACATACATCTTCAGCCTGCCCCTGGAACCACCGTCCCAGTCTATACACACTTTAGAGGTTCTCTTCTTGTCGCCATCATCGTTCTCAAAATACTTGCTTTCTACTTGAGCCCGTGGTATCGGCTCCTCTTCTGGTCCCTGCGTCTGCCTTCACATGTTTATGTAGGCAGTTTCTTCTAATCTATCATTTCCTTAGAGAGAAAAGACTGGAGCTGCTCCCAGTGTTGGGGAAAGGGACGTGTTATCCCACCGACTCTAGCACTGCGCGGAAACGCTCCTCTTCTCTCCTAGGAAGTGAAGACTTGGAGTAGGGGGAGATGCGTGGTTAGGCTAGTGGAGAGATTCGCCTCCATTAGGAGACGGTGGATTAGAGGTATCCTTCTGGAGGGGTTCAAACAGGAATGGATGTGAGAACCGTGCAGGGCCTGGCAGTGTTCCTTCAGGGCGCACATAAGATCTCTAGGAGTCCCAACAGAGGAGACAGCATTTAACCACAAGAACACCCTGGGATGGTCTCCTTTCACTTACCCCCCACACCCCTACCTGGGAGAGGATCCTTTAACTGACTGAGGAGTCAATTTCCCTTAGATATGATCATGTAGTCATAACCTACCATGGCATTTTTTTTTCTGGCATCACTGCCCTCTGGTGGGAGTAGGAGGCCCAGTCTTGCTCCTGGAGAGCTGCTGCTGGATTTGAACCACCAACGCGGTGGGCCGCAGTCCCGCACACAATCACTATGCCACCGGGGCTCAGCCATACCAAGGCATTTAACATGCATGAAAACTTACACAAGCTGGCCGCATCATACAAGTAAAATACTCAAAGCAAGTAAACAGACAGCCTTGTCAGGTGGGGCGAAGTTGGCGATTTCCAGGGGTACGCAGAGAGCGCCGGGGTGGCCTAGCGGTTACCTAGTGGGCTGTTATCCACAAGATAACAGATCAAAATCGCCAGCTCTGCAGTACAAAAATCGACTTTATACTTGCGTGGAGTTAGTCTCGGAAACCCTAGGGTCACTATGAGTGGGCATCGACTCGATGGCGCTATTTCGTTTTTTGGGAGATCTGTGGGACTGGTGTTCCCCCAGCGGGGCACCAGGTGTGGGGGGCGCGGGGGCGGGGGGCGGCCCTGGGGAGGGAAGCAGGGGTGGAGCTGGAGCAGCCAGCGGAGCGGTGAGAGAGAGAAGTGGAGCGTTGCCCGGAGGAGAGAAGGACCCGTGTGGGCAGAGGTGGGCCCGCAGCACCCAGGTTCACCTTTCAGCGCCTCTTTCATCTCAACGCGCTCCTTTTCGCTGAATCGAGAAGGGATCCGCCGTGCCCCCTGAGGCTCCTTGCCCCACAGACCCTTCGACCTGGAGACGGTGACGACACCCAGCAGCAACACGGCCGCCACGACCAACACGCAAACGGAACGCCGGGCCATGCTCGCGGCGAGTGTCCGCTGCCTGCCAGTCTCGGGTTGGAGTTTGGACCCGTGGCAGCTTTAATTCCCGCAATCTGCTTTAGGCCCACCCCTCCCTGGACATAGCCAATCAGCGCTCGACTAACGCTGCGAGACAACCAATCGAAGGGATGGCTCCGCCTCCGACTCGAAAGGCCTTTTGGGGGGGGTTTTAGTTTATTTCGCCTCCGGGACCCGATCGCCGTCAGAACTCAGTTGCAATTGAACTGCGGGTGAGGTATCTTTCCTGTCCCTCCTTCGTCTGCGCTGGGACACTCGTAACCCACTTGCTATATAATAATAAAGTAGAACGAAATTAAAGTGACCAGATTTTAAGCGGGACACCATTGACCGGGGGTGGTTCTTGATTCAAAATTTGATCTATATGGAGCAACGAAAGTTCTCATAGAACGCAACAATGGTATTGTCATGTATTTGTTTGAATTTTAAAACGCCGCGGGACGTTGTTAAATTGTTAAAAAGCGGGCGGTCTGGACCAAAGCCACAAACACAATTCCAGTCAAAGTTCAGAGGAGTGTGTAGTAGTTAAGGATTTTATGTCAACTTGAAGATACAGAAAAGTTTAGGGGAGGACTCCAAACCATCCGGTCTCAGCTTGATGATGCGTCTCCTTGGAGTGTGGCCTTCTTGTAAGGGGGGGGAGGGGCTGGGAACCTCTGTCTCTCTTCTCTGCCTTTCTGTTTTATGGGATCTTTACTGACCCTGACAAGTGATAGTGCTGGGCAACGTCTCTGCCAACTTTGTGTCCACACAACCTTGTGCCCACTGGCCTGTGATTGTCCTGCGTTCTGAGCCATTGCATTCGGCTATGTGTGTGCATCTGAAGAGGGATTTATGGATTAGCACCAGACTTAGGGAGTTGAGCTGGACTCGGCTGGGATGCCTTCTTCATATGCAACTACTTCTTGATACAAAGCTCTTTCTTACACATAGCAGAATGTCACTGGATTTGTTTTGCTAGACAAGTCTGGGCCAATCCCAGAGTGCTTTGTTCTCCTCTTTTCATTAATTGTACTTAAAAACAAAAAAATCCTATAGTCATGTAGTTACTTCTCAATATGCAATCTAAAAGACATGATAGGGGACTGAGCCCCGGTGGTGTAGGGGTTGAGTGCGGGACTGCTTGGCGGTTCAAATCCAGCAGCAGCTCTCCAGGAGCAAGGCTGGACCTCCCACTCCCACCAGAGGGCAGTGATGCCCTCCCACATAAAACATGATAGAATATAGAAATGTGTGAATAATGTTTATATAATAAAATCCTTGTATTTGTCAACCAGTTTAAGAAAGTGGAAATGAATTTTTGAAGTCTGATGTGGCAATCATCGATCAGTGTCAATTTCAGCACTGGGAGTGTGGGGGTATAGTCTACCCTGTCAATCTGGACATAGCCAATGAGGCCTCTGTGTGGACATGGCTTTCTCCTGAGAAATCTGGGAAGTCTCACAGTATTTTTTAATTGGAGGAGAGAGACTTGAATCAGTCTCTTGGAGACGGTCTACTGACAAGACAACATGGCAGCATGATATAGACCCTGAGTCCGGGAGACTGGAGGAGCCGGAGGAGAAGCAACACAGGTTTACCCTGATGGAACCAAACCTTTGGGTTTGAGAAGCCACTACCAGTGCTGAGATGCTTGGGAGGCCACGGGAAGACTCCTACCAATGCTGAGATGCTTCTACTGCCACTGGATACTGCTGATGGAAATGAGGAGCCATGGGGAGACCCCTGCCAGCACCGGGATGCTTTTACTGAACTGGATACATAAGACTCTGTACCCACTGCCCTGTGATTGTCCTTGTGTCATTGCACTTGCTTCATGAGTCGCAAGGAGACTTTATAGACTTTATAGACATATGGGCTAATGTTGGAATTATGACCTTGGACTGGTGTGGGTTGGGATGCTTAATGTTCCATTCCTCTTATGTATAAGCCTTTCCCTTATATCCATATGTGTGTTTATGAATTTGTTTATCTAGTCTACCCGGACTAACACAAGTGACTTTTGACAGAATTTTAAACAAAAAAGTACTTTGATTTCTATCAAGCTTAAGAATTTTTATTATAAATTTAATCAACATTTGTGGGCCATCTGGAAAATATGAAAAATAAATTATGTCATCTCAATATCCAGAAATGTTCAATCAGGGTGTTTTGACTTATCATCTGACTTTTTTCTCTGTACATAATGTTCATTTATGAAGTATATGTATTTTTAACTGAAACAGGTGCACACGTTCTATTTTCTGCTTTAAAACTATATCAAGAGCATTTGCTCATCCTTATAACTCTTTCATTTATCATCATATAATATTTGGTACAAACAAAGCAACACATGCAATGGTACATAGGCAAAATACCTTTAAAGCCAATAATAAGACAAATGTCCAGGACCTTTACCCCTCCACATTGTCAATGTTGAAAGTGTGGGTACCGTATTAAATACTTTACATAGATTACATATGTTGGACCATATGAAAGTTAGTCAAAAAGTGTTACTGAAAACTAAAGCCAATGATGTTTATGCCCATGACGAGTGCCCGGTTCAAAACAAAAACAAAAACCAGATGCTGATAAGGCTGTGGAGAGATTGGGTCTCTTAGTCACTGCTATTGGGCCTGTCAACATCTACAGCCATGTGGAAAGAGACAGAGTGGTACTTAAAGCAACTAACAGTAGAAATACCATAAGATCAGTGGTGGGATTAAAATAATTTAACAACCACTTCGCTGTTCTACTGAGTGTTTTAAGTATTAAAAAAGAATATGCTGGAAGGTAGTTTTATTATTTCATAAAGTTAATACTTAAATAAGAACAATAAAAGAAGTATACACACTAGATTGTGTTACAAAAAGCTTGTCAAAATATGAATGAAAAATATCAAATAATACTGAACAATAAAACACTGCTATTAAAAAAAAACCTGTAAGATTGTTCCATGTTGTTTCTTGACTGGTGCCCTCATTTGCAATATTCTTTACTTTTCCCAAGCATCATTGGCTGTGTGATTTATCCTTAGCCATCTTTTCACTGTGGGAATAGGATCGCATTCATTCCTTTAGAGGCAGACCCACTAGACAACACTGTGTTCGATATCTTAAAAGCAGGTTACTTCTCTTCTCTGAGCAGATTATGTTCATCTTTGAGAAACCTCATTCCGCTTCCGCAGAAATCACAGCAATTGTTCTGACAGTCCTTTTACCTCTTTGAACACTTTCAGGAATTGCATGATTCACTCATGATATCTGGTGGGATATCTATGGATGAAATGAACATTACTATAGCTCAGTATTCTCAATCTTCCTCGTGTAGCAACCCTTTCAGACAGCTCCTCACGTGGCGGTGACCCCCAACCATAACATTATTTTCGTTGCTACCAAATCACGGTCATTTTGCTACTGTTAAGAATCGAACGCCCCCTGTGAAGGGATCATGACTCCCAGGTTGAGAATCACTGCTGTAGGGGCTTAGACTATGCTGTTGCACAGATGAAGGTTCAAAAAGAGTATGGAAGGTGCATTTGTGGTTTCTGTATTGTGTGGCTGCTCAGCTGCCCCTTGGGAGAGAATTCTAGTTACAAGTGCCATTTTAACAATTGGTTGGTCAGCTGAACTCAACAACAAATTAAGTATCAGTTCTGCTTAACTGATAAGAACCAGCTGAATCCCACCCCTGCATAAAACCGAGCAAAGCGTTTGCTGGACATATGCCCCAAGGAAATAACAGACAGAGCGCAAATGTCTGTAGGCTTTCCCATGTTCTTTGCAGCTAAAAAGAAGCTAGAAACAGCCCAAATGCCCATCGGTAGAAGAATAGACAAAGAAATGCCCTGGTACATACACACAATGGAATACTATGCATTGTGGGGAAGCCAGCACTCCACAACTGATTGTGGGTTTGGTAGGTGCAATTGGGTGGTTAAAATATATAAAGGTTATAGCGAAGTCATAGAAAGAGACAGAGAGAGAGAGACAGAGAGAAGAGAAAGTAAAATTAAAAAGTCAGACACATTTCATCATAGTATACTCACCTCAACCCTTCTTATTATTAGACATCACTGCCGTCTGGTAGGAGTGGGAGGCCCAGCCTTGCTGCTGCTGGATTTGAACCACCAAGCCAGTCGGCCGCAGTTCCACACTCAACCACTACGCTACTGGGGCTCAGCACCTCAACCCTTCTTGGTGTTCCACGTGGGGATGTGGGAGGAGAGGGGGGCAGGAGAGAGAGCTACTTCTTTCTAACCAAGGCTTATGATCTTTGGGGCATGCAAGCCCCTCAATTACAAGTAAAGACATATGTCACAGAAAGGGGTTGTACTATAGGTGATACAGTAATGGGAGGGGGACGATCAAGGGGTGTACATGCTATAGGAAGGGGAGGGATTAGGGGTAAATATGAGACAAGATGGGTGGACCCCAGATTCAATGTGGAAACCTAAACTTGGTTGCCCTTGAGTGGGCTTGACCTCGCTGGGCTCTCCCACAGGGAAACAATCTACGATCCTTATCAGAAGGGAGTGGGCCCTACTTATGGTGGGACAAACTAGACAGTCAGATTGTTCTAGATCACTGATAACCTTTGGGAGTGTAATCTCTGTCCTGCTTTCATTGACCTTCAAGTATAGAGTCCTTTGCCATGTGTAGCAAGCATCTAGGTTTGGCATATACTTGGAGGAGACAACTTAGGAGAAATCTTTCTGTCTCCCACAATGCATGCTTTAAAAACAGCTGTGTGACCTTGAAAACCCTCATGAGCCAGAGAGACCTGGAAATCATTATTATGATGATCAGTCATTATGCTGAGTGAAGTTGATTAATCATAAAAGGACAGATATTGTATGTGTTTACTACTACAAGAATAAGCACCAAAAATGAAAGCAGGCTTCAGCTCCCAGATCATGAAATATAATCCAGTTTCCCAAGCCACATGATAGAGAACCTTCCCAGCACCCTGAACCATATATCCCCTCATCTACAGGTACATCTTAAAAACCAGTTGGATAGAGGAGGCTTCACCTTCCCTGGGATGAATTTTTCAAGATGAGAGGGAGAAGACTATTCAGTTGCTGCCATACAGAATTGTGCTAAAGTCACCTCAAGCCAAAAGACACTTCTATTAGGGCAGTGGTTCTCAACCTTCCTAATGCCACAACTCTTTAATACTGTCATATTGTGGTGACCTCCCCAACCATAAACTTATTTTCATTGCTGCTTCATCGCTATCATTTTGCTACTGTTATGAATCGGACGACCCCTGTGAAAGGGTCATTCGACCTCCTCAAAGGGATGGCAACCCACTGGTTGAGAACCGTTGTACTAGAGTGAAACTTAATGGAAATTCAAGTCAAGATGGGAGAAAGGGGGATGTATGTCTTGGAGAAGGTGGTTTATACTTCTGCTGGTGGGTAAATGAGGAGAAGAAAACTTCCTTTGGGGGTGGGAGGAAATGCTTAACTATATTTCGATAGAACCCAAAGGGGAGAATATGCCCGGCACAATATTCCAAATCGGACACTTTGGATCTGGTTTCTGTCCAGCCCTTGGTGGCCCAGGCCGTGTGCTATGCACGATCGAGGCTTCACTCTGTTCTTTTGAGGCACACACTATTCTTCATAACCCACACCAGAAGAACTCAATGCAAAAACCGCACTAAGTGAACTGGACTTTACCTCAAGCTTCCCTGGAGCCCTTGGATTTGAGGCTGAAACTCCTTACTGTGAGAAGAAGCAGGTGACTGCTATCCCAAGGGAAGAGAGCTGGTGGTTGTTGGACTTTTGTTAGGATATCTCATCAATAAACAATGGGCCAGGTTGCCATATATTTGCTATATTAATGCCCACCTTACTTTATGATAACTTGCACTAATCTGGTAGGCATGATTCTGCTGCCTGCAATGATTATTCTGGAAAGTTTTGCCCTGTCATCAAATCCCATTGTTTGTGTACAGAGTGTTCAGTCACTGCTGAGTTGAATCTGTACGAGCTCATGTATAGCAGTTCATAGCCGGCCTATACTTACATAATTTTTATTTTCTCTGCCGTGTTTTAAATTCTGTGTCATTGGCTCAATTAATGACACTATCAATAGAATTAATTTATGCCCCAGGGAATGATTGATAATGATCTCTAACAAAAGGGCCATGATGTCTTTAAGGCGAATGAGAGACACACGTAAATCACAGATATATGAATGAATTTGGGACTCACACTTGATTCTGGCCCAATCTAAGAACAATGAGTTCTTATGATATAGGCCTGCTTGATGCTCATTCTCATGAAGGAATCACCAGAGATAAGGGTGGGTGTTCTAGCAAAGAGTGGTGAAGAAACTAAGTGGTGTCCAACTATCAGAAAGAATAGCAGCATCTGGAGTCTTAAAGGCTTGCCTTCAAGCAAGCAGCCATCTAAGTGAGGCAATAACTGAACCTACGTGGACATAGAAGACTAGCTTCCGTGATCCAAAAATTATAAACAGCATAATACAAATCTGATGGAGGGAATGGAATCGGAGCTTAAATTGTGAACGCCTGGTTGGCAACAGGCTATGGATGACAGTGGAAGCCCCAAATGATTTTAAGGGTTCACAGAGAACCCCCTCTAACCATAGTCAGGGATGTGATTAATCCTGTTCTCAGAGAACATTGTGAAGTCAGTTGTTGTAGTTATCATTAGGTGAACATGTAATAAAATTTCATTTGACCCGTATAAGAGTTGTTTGAGTTAAAAAAAAAAAGTGAAGGGGAAACTCACATGGATTAACCCCCTAGTGAATCCCCTCTCCCCATAAACCAGGGATATGAATAACCTTGTTTTCATGCAGAGTTCATTGGAAAATGGATTATTGCAGATGCAATTAGGTGAAAACTTAACATTTGATCTCTCTCTTGACCCATTTCGAATTTCTTGTAGTGTTACACATTTTCTACTTGCTTTCTATTGAGGTTTTTCTCTGTTTTACTTTGTTATTATTGTGAGTGTTTTTTGGGGGGTGGGAGGTGTATGTTTTTTTGTTGATGAAATCCAGGATAGGTAAATCACTGGAAACGAACGGTAACTGGATTAATGGTTTCTTGGGGAGGGGGGTATGACAGGGGAGGCTGGGGGAAATGAGTTAATAACAATGAGTATCAGAAAGAAGAAAATGTTCTAAAATGAAGTGTGGTAAACTTTGTATAACCCTTCTTGATATGATCAAACTATTGAATTAGATGGTATGTAGATTATGTATCAATAAAAATGACTTAGAATAAATAAAAGCATCTTAAATGAGAAGAAAAGTACTGCTACAAAATCATACAAACATTCATTAGACGAAAAGAGCAAATTGTGAAGCTATGGTTTGCAATATATCCTCCATTGAGGTGCACACACTTCTGAAGACAGTGTTACTCATTGGGAAGCTGCCAGCATCTCCAGCCACCAGCCACCCCTTCTCTTGTAAGGTTACAGCCTTGGAAACCCACACAGGTGGTTGATTCTATCTACCCTGTCCTGTAGGATTGCTGTGAATCAGTATAGACTCGGTGACACTGGGCTTTTTTTTTTTTGAACAGTGAACCAAGCAGGTAGCAGCTCAATGAGTAACCAGAGATGCCACTAGGTTTGTTTGTTTTAGTGTAATTCTTAATTTTATTTTAATCATTCCACATTGGCTATATTCTAAGATAATAATTCATTTCTGGGTATTAATGTCTTTCTACTTTTATGACATTTTCAAAACATAGGTTATTTACAAGTAAGTGTGAAAACCATCTCAGCAATTGCATTAGTTTGTAATACCAAGGTATTATAGATTTTTTTGTTTCTGGTCATCACTGCCTCTGGTGGTCGTGGGTGCTACCCAGTGCTGCTCCTGAGAGCCGCCGCTGGATTTGAACCGCCAAACCCGCGGTCGCAGTCCCGCACTCCACCACTTACGCCACCGGGGCTCAGCCCAGTATTATAGATTTTACTGGGGGCTCTTAAAGCTCTTATATCTTTCAATACATAATTTGTACTAAGCATATTTGTACACATGTTGCCATATTCATTTCCAAATATTTTCTACTTGAACCCTTGGTATAAACTCCTCTTTCCCCCTTTCCTCTAGTTCTTTTTTTTAAATTCCAGCTCCCCATATTTCCCCTCCCCTTTCTCCTTCCCCATAACCCTTAATAATTTACAAATTGTTATTACCTTTTCATATCGTACACTGTCCAATGTGTCCCTTCACCCCTCCCCCGGTTGTCCGCACCCCAGAGAGGAGGTCATATGTAGATCCCTGAAATTAGTTCGCCCTTTCTACTCCACCATCCCTCCCCCCTCCCAGTAACACCACTAGCCCCACTAGTCTCAAGGGACCATCTATCTTAAATTCCCCATGTTTCTGACTCCAGGTGTCTATGCCCTGGTCTAGCTGGATCTGTCTAGTAGAATTGGGATCATGATAGTGGGCGGTAGGAAGCATTTGAGAACCAGAGGAAAGTTGCACATTTCATTGTTACTACACTGTACCTTCACTGGCTCATCTCCTCGCTGCAACCGATAAGAGGGTGTCGCTTCACTTATTGATGGGCTGTGGGTCCTCAATCTGAACTCCCCCTCATTTATAATGATACAATTTTTCATTCTTTGATCCTTGATACTAGATCCCGTTGTTGTTTTTTTTCGGGGGGTGGGGTGGGCATCAGATACTAGATCCCTTTGAAACCTCGTGGTCGCACATGCTGGTGTGCTTCCTCCTTGTGGGTTTGCTTCTGAGCTGGATGGCCGCTTGTGTACTTTCAAGACTTTAAGTCCTCAGATGCTCCATCTTTCCCCCCCCCCCCTGCATCACTGTCCAGAGCCATCCAGCCCGGACATGCTTGACCTTGCTACAGTCACTAGTCTGAACTCTGTTACTGTTTGTTGCCTGAGCTTAGTAGTCTATTATCTTTATAACTGTAAACAGCCCTGCCCTTTGAAGCTTAACTTGTGGACTTGCTAACCTTCACTTGTCAGTTAACTATATGCTAATCACCTAAGACTAGTAGTTTGTTATCTTTAAACTGTAACTGTAAACTGTTAACTGTAACTGTAAACAGCCCCTTTCGCATGCCTTATTTGGCACTCTTGGCACTGTCTAGGATTGGCCCCCTGTTGACTTTACCTCATTAGCATAAGCTGTGACCTTTACTCCTGACCATTGGCTATATATACCCTGAGTTTTGCTCCAATAAACGAGACTTGATCAGAATCCTGTCTTGTCTCCATTTCTCGCGTCTCCTGTCCCCCCAATTCCCGCTCCTCCTTCCAGGACTTGCGAATTACGGACCCGCAGGCCGGGACACATCACTGCCCTGGTGGGAGTAGGAAGCCCAGTCTTGCTCCTGGAGAGCTGCTACTAGATTCGAACCATCAACCCTGTGGGCCACAGGGTTGACCACAACCACTGCGCCAAGGGCTCAGCTGATGCTACATCTTTTGATAGCCGAGCACTGTGGCGGTCATGTATTTGTAATGTCAATTTCATGATTGGGATGTGGGGGTGGAGTCTGGCCTGTGAATCTGCAGATAGTCAATGAGTAGCCCGATGAGGCCTCTGTGTGGGCCTGGCTTTTTCCTGAGAGTTCTGGGAAGCCTCACGGTGTTTCACAATTGGAGAAGAGAGACTTGATTCTCAGTCTCTGGGAGTCTGGGAGTCTCCGAGATGACGAACTCCTGGCAAGACAAGATGACAGTATGCTGATTGATCCTGATTCCTGAAGAATAGAGGAGCTGGAGGAGAAGTCACATGGGCTTGCCCTGATGGAGCCAGACTTCTGGGGCCGGAGAAGCCACAGAGAGACCCCTGCCAGCACGGGGATGCTTCTACCGCCAATGGACACTGTTGATAGACTCAGAGCCATGGAAACAAGGAGCCATGGAAGACCCCTGCCAGCGTCTGGATGCCTCTACCCCAGCTGGATACACAAGACTCTGCACCCACTGGCCTGTGACTTGGTGAGTTGGAAGGAGATTCATAGACTAGTATCAAACATATGGACTAATACTGGACTTATGACCTTGGACTGCACTGGGTTGGGATGTTTTTTCAATGTTCCATTCCTCTTGTATATAAACCTTTCCCTTATACCCATATGCGCATCTATGAATTTGTTTCTTTAGTCTACTCAGACTAACACAGGCACCATCAGCTTTCTTCACCACATTTGCTTATGCACATATTTGTCGTCAGTGATCATATAAGGAAAGTGAGCATATAATGTTATGATTATTAGTTCTTGAAACCTGATAATTGATCCCTTTGACACCTCTTGGTCCCACAAGCTGGTATGCTTCTTCCATGTGGGCTTTGTTGCTTCTGAGCTGGATGGCCGCTTGTTTACTTTTAAACCTTTAAGACTCCAGACTTTATATCTTTTGATAGCTGGGCACCATCAGCTTTCTTCACCACACTTGCTTATGCACACATTTGTTTTTCGTGATCGTGTCGAGGAGGTGCACATCATGGAATGCCAATTTAATAGAACAAAATGTTCTTGCACTGAGGAAGTACTTGAGTGGAGGTCCAATGCCCAGTTGTTGTCCTAATACTAACCTTATAAATATATGCACATTGATCTATTTCCTCATTGTCATATATAAATATATGCACGTATGTACATGTCTGTATTTAAAACTCTATAAATGCTTCTTACTCCCCAGTTCTTCCCTCTATCTCCTTATACCTCTTTCCTTTCCACCATCATGCTCAACCTCCGTTTGGGTTTCAGTATTTTGTCTCTGTTACATTAGTCTTAATCAATCTCTATCGGACCTCTCACACCCACCCTGTCACTGACTTTGAATCACTTGTGATCCCCTTATCCCTGGGCCAGTCAACACTACCTCCTTTCCCCCTCCTCCCCTTCTCCCATGTCCACCCCGGAACCATCAGTCCCGTTGTTTTCGCCTCCGGACTGTTCATCCAGCCTATTTTATCTAGATAGACCTGCAGAGAAAACAATATTTTTTTTGGGGGGGGGCATCACTGCCCTCTGATGGAAGTAGGAGGGCCAGCTTTGCTCCTGGAGAGCTGTTGTTGTATATGAACCGCCAACCCAGTGGGCTGCAGTCCCTCACACAACCACTATGCCACAGGGTCTCAGCCCATTTTTTTGGCATCACTGCCCTCTGGTGGGAGTAGGAGGCCCAGCCTTGCTCCTGGAGAGCTGCTGCTGGATTTGAACTGCCAACTCAGTGGGCTGCAGTCCTGCACACAACCACTATGCCACCGGGGCTCAGCCCCAACGAAACACTATGTACAAAAAAAAGGCATCCTAAAATGAAGCAACCAAAGAAAATAGAACAATGATAACATCAACAAAAAAATCCCAATGTCATATATATATATATGTAAAAATATAAAAATAATAACAATAAAAAACCTGTAAGTAGTTTAAGGTCTGTTTGTTGACCTCCAGGGGTGTCCCCTGGTTGAGTCGGATGGGGTGCCACACCCTGGCCCCAAAGTATATCCTTGGCACTCCATCTGGAGCTCCATGCTCTGTTGCACACCCTTAGTTTTTACTATGGTGTGGTTGGGTCAGATAGGGTATAATCCTGACCCTGCTTCTCCATTGGTGACCCCCAAAGGCCTTGGGTCAGTGAGGCTAGCTGTATTTCATATTGGGGCCGGCCATGTGATCATAGGGGTTTTTTTTGAGCACCCTTCTCCAAAGAATTTTGTGCTCTTAGATTTATACCACTTCTAAGTGGCAGTTTGGCATCCTTAAGAGACTTAAATCATATTCCTTTAGATATTCTTTTGAGTTTGGGGTTCAAAAAGGAGTCTGAAGGGGCAAGATTAAGGATACTGGGTGAATGAGGTTAAGGTTTCCCCAGGGAGTTCTTATAGGACTGTTGCATATTTCACTGAGGGTTGGGTAGAAACTTATTTGTAGTGTCTACCCAGGAACATAAAATCTGATTCATTGTCTTCCACATGTGCCCTATAATCATTGTTTAACATTCCTTCCAATGTGAGGTTACTTGTCCCTAGTCACCCACCATACTCACCAGTGGAACTTTCAATGTCTTTTCCATGATGTAGATGTTTCTCTCCCCTGGCATTGGCTTGATTTTCTGATAAGATTCTCTTTCCATTCCTGTGTTGGGGGTCAGGGGGTTGGGAGTGGATTGATTTGTCCCAGGATTGTCTCAATGTTGTATAGCCTCAAGTGGATGATCTTCTCCCATTTCTCCCCTCTTGAAGGAGTGACCCCAGACAATGTGAGGTCTTTTCCTTGAAGGTGGATCTTGTAAAGTGGGAAAAATAGAGGTGATGTATGGTTCATTACCAATAGGTAGCCTTCTCCCCTTTTGTTCTGGAATTGGTCCCTAAGACTTGTTGAATTGGTGCTTCTTATAGTATAGGTCTCATACAATCCTTGTCCTTTTGTGATTGACTTACTTCACCCAGCATAATGGTATCCAGGTTGGAGTAGTTGCATATAATTTCATGTCAACTTGAAGACATAAAAGTGAAGGGGTGTAGTTTAGCCTGTCAATCAGGTTGTAGCTTGATGACCTCATTTGGAGTTGTCACCAAGATAAATGTTGGGCCACTCTCCACCTTCCTGCTATCGAGTCACTCAGAAAGCTGCCAGAGTCACCTCCATTAGATTCAGGGGACTTTGCACCCACCTGCCAATGATTTCCCTGCATTCTGCATCATTGCATGTGGCTTCGTGAGTCTGAAGAGGGACCTGTGAACTAGTATTGGATTTAAGAACTAGTATTGGACATATGGACTTGATTTGGACTGAGCTGAAATGTTTTCTTGATATGTATTGAACACTTGATATAAAGCTCTTTCTTACACATATATAAATGTCTCTAGATTTGTTACTCTAGTCAACCCAACTTAACACACAAGACCTTCCGTGTCATACAGTGTTTCATGCTTTCATACTGTGTTTTAGGGATGCACTCCATCTATGCATAGTATTTCATCATGTGTATGTACCATAGTTTATTTTTCTGTGGAGTACAGAGATGTTTCTCCCAAATTGTCTCCCCCAAATAGATGCCAAACCAAAGACCCTGCTTGCTACACATGGTAAATGACTGTACACTAGGAGGTCAGTGAAAGTAGGTCAGAGGTCATTCTCCTTAAGGGCATCAGCCTTCTTGAACAACCAGCCTGTATAATATGTAGGGCCCACTCCCTTCTGAGACTGTTCCCTTGAAGGAGTGCCTGAAGGCAGGCCTGGGACCACACAAGGATGACTAAGGGTAGGCTACTAGATTGAGTCTAGGGTCCAGTCATCTTGCCACCTCTGTATTCCTCTTCCCTCCTTTTCACTGTTGCACGTACATCCCTAGGTCACCCCCCTCCTGCCGCTTGTATCACGTATGTTACAACCCCTTCCTGTGATATAGATCGTTATCTGTAATCAGAGGGCTTGCATGCTTCCATAGGTAGATAAGCTTTGGTTAGAAAGAAAACCTCATGCTCTCTCTCCTGTCTGCTCGCCCCCCACCTCCACGCGTGCCACCACGAGGAGCTGAGGTGAACAAGCTACCACACAATGGGTCTGATTTCTTTGTTTTACTCTCTCCCACCTCTCCTCTTTCTCTGTGACTTTACTATAATCTTTATTTTTACTGAATGATTGCATCTACTGAACCTGTGATTAGTTGTGGGGCGCTGGTTACCCCCACATCGATCCATTCTTCCATTGTTGGTCTGCTTCCAGTTTCTTGGTGTTTCCTCAGGGTATATGCCTAATTGTGGTATTGCTGGATCACGGGGTTTCAATTTCCAGTTGGTTTAAACATCACCATTCACTTTCCCAGTGACTGTCTTTACAAGTCCACCAACAGTGTATAGGAGTTCCACTCGTTTCATATCCTTTCCAGCACTGGTTGTTTTCTGTTTTATTTTTTTATAATTTGGGCTAGCATTGTGGGCGTACAGTGGTATCTCCTTGTGGTTTTAATCTGCCCCTCCCTGATGGCTAGTGATAGCATTTTAAAAATGTGTTTATTAGTCATTTGTATTTCTTTTCTTTTTCTTTTTTTGGCATCCCTGCTCTCCGGCGGTGGGAGTTGGAGGCCCAGCCCCACTGCTGGAATTGAACCTCTGTCCCAGTGGGCCGCAGTCCTGCGCACAACCATGACGCCGCCGGGGCTCAGCCCTGTATTTCATTTTTGACGAACTATCTCTTCATATCTTTTTCCCACTTCTTAATTAGGTCAATTGTTATTTTCTTATCGAGCTGTGTAGAGGTCCATATATTTTGGTAATTAACCTTTTGTCCAATGTGTCGTTGGTAAATTGCCCCCGCCCCTCCATTTGTAGGCTCTCATTTCACTCTCCTGATGAAGTCATTTGATGTGCAAAAGTGATGTCCTTTCAGCATGCCCCAATCATCTATCTTGTCTTTTGTTATGTAAGTCTCTTCCATTATACTGGGTAGTCTATGTGTGCCCTGCAGTAGAGCCCCTAAGTTTGTTCTAGTCTTCTTATTGATGATCCTGAGAGCTTTGAGGTTTACATTTGGGTCTCTAATCCTACTTGAGTTCACTTCTGTGCATGGGGAAAGTATGGGTCTCTTTTCATTCTTCTGCATATGGAAATCCAGTTTGTCTAACACCATTTGTTGAGGCTTTCGTTCTCTAATGAAATGTTTCTAGGTCCTTTGTCAAAAGTTAGATGGCTGTAGACTGATACATCTATATCTGGTGTTTCTGTTATGATCGATGGCCTATGTCTCTCTCATTGTGCCAGTACCAGACGTTTTGACTGCCGAGGCTATTTGTGGGTTTTTAGGTCAGGCAATGTTAAGCCTCCTACTTAGTTCTTTGTTTATCCTGGGTCTTTTACCTGCCCAGATGACATTGGCAATTAGTTTTTCCATTTCTTTAAAGAATTTGTTTGGGATTTGAATGGGCATGATAGCATATCGGTAGAGTGTTTTAGGTAGTATTGTCATTTTTACAATATTGTCTTCCATTTATGTAGGTCCCTTTTAGTGTCTGGTCCTAATGTTCTGTAGTTTTCTCTGTATAGTCCATTTGTTTCTTTCATTAAGTTCATTGCTAACTTTTATCTTTTGTGTGGTTATTCACTGGCATACAGGAATCCAGTTAATTTCTGGTTATTAACTTTATACCCTACTACTTTACCCAATTCCTCAGTTGGTTCTGAGAGGCTTTTTATGGTGACTTTTGGGTTTTCTTTAGATAGGGTCATATCACCTGCAAATAGCAAGTTTCACTTCTTTTTGCCTATTTGTATTTCCTTGATTTCTTTTTGTTGAATAAGTGGTGACAGGCAAAAGAAAGGCTTGAAGGTAAACAAACGACCATCTTGCTTAGAAGCAAAAAAACCCACATGGAAGAAGCACACCAGCCAGTGTGATCATGAGGGGATCAGTATCGGGCATCAAAGAACAACAACAACAGAAAAAAATCAAATCATTGTGAGTGAGGGAGAGTGCAGATTGGGAACCCAAGACCCATCTGTAGGCAACTGGACATCCCCTTACAGAAGGGTCTCAGGGAGGAGACGAACCAATCAAGGTACAGTGTAGCAACGATGAAACATGCAACTTTCCTCTAGCTCTTCAGTGCTCCCCACCACCACTGCCCCACTATCATGATCCCATTTTTTTTTTTTTGTGGGCATCACTGCTCTCCGGTGGTGGGAGTAGGAGGCCCAGCCCCACTTCTGGAATTGAACCTCTGTCCCAGTGGGCCGCAGTCCCGCGCACAACCACTACGCCACCAGGGCTCAGCCCTCATGATCCCAATTTTATCTTAGAAATATGGCTAGACCAGAGGGTGTGCAGTGGTACAGATAGGAACTGGAAATACAGGGAATCCAGAACAGATGATTCTTTCAGGACCAGTGTTGAGAGTGGTGATACTGGGAGGGTGCAGGGAAGGGAGAGTAGTAAGGGGGAACTCCCTTATATGAGTACAAGGATCTACATATAACCCCCCTCCCTGTGGCATGGACAACAGAAAAGTAGATTGAGGGAGATGTCAGATAGTGTAAGATACAACAAAATAACAATAATTTATAAATTCTCCAGGGCTTATGAGGGAGGGGGAGCAGAGAGGGAAGGGAAAAACTGAGGAGCTGATGCCAAGGGTTCAAGTAGAAAGCAAATGGTTTGAGAAGGATGAGGGCAACAAATGTACAAATGTGCTTGACACAATGGCTGGCTGACTGGATTGTTGTAAGAGTTGTATGAGTTCCCTCCCTCTACCAAAATATGTAAATGTTGACACAAAATATGTGTGTATACATTCTGATTAGAGCTGTATGAGCCCCCAATAAAATGATTAAAAAAAGAACAGACAATATTGAAAACTGGCTTCAACATGGACGAAAAGAGAGTGCAAATGATAAGGTATGACATTTTAACCTAACTATATCTATCAAAATTGATTTTGCACTGCTCTCTGTCTGAAAGCCTGAAAGCAAGGCTATTCTGATATCTGAACTGTGGGATTCACTGGAGGATTGCTCCACGTGGGGACCCTGCACCTAGCGTTTGGGCTTCCACTGTCATTTAGAACCGCCTGAAAACTAAGTGTTCATAATTTAAGCTCTGGAACCCATTCCGTCCTTCAAATTTGGATTTTAAAAAAATTTACAATCCTTGGGCTGAGCCCCGGTGGCGTGGTGGTTGTGCGCGGGACTGCGGCCCACTGGGACGGAGGTTCAATTCCAGCAGTGGGGCTGGGCCTCCTACTCCCACCACCGGAGAGCAGTGATGCCCACCCCCCCCTCAAAAAAAAAAGCATAGCTAAAAATTTGCAATCCTTGGCTCACGCAAGCTGGTATGCTTCTTTCATGTAGAATAATTGATACCTCACTTAGATGACTTATTGTTTTAATAAAAACATTTAAGATACACCCCCCTCCCCCCCACCCCCCCCAAAAAAAAGAGTGGTGCTAGGGGACATCCTTGCCTGGTCTCTGTTTTCATTGGGAATGTTTTCAGCTTTTCCCCATTGAGCATGATGTTGGCTATTGGTTTCTAATATGTGGCTTATATTATGCTGAGGTGACATCCTTCTATTCCTATCTTATTGAGTGTTTTGAACAGAAATGGGGGTTGAATATTGTCAAATGCCTTTTCTGCATCTATTGATATGATCAGGTGATTTTTATTTCTTGCCCTATTTATGTGGTGGATTACATTGAGTTTTTTAAAAAATATATATTGAACCATCCCTGCATACCTGAAATGAATCCCACTTGGTAGTGGTGAATTTTTTTTAATGCTGCTGTATTCTATTGGCCAAGGTTTTGTTGAGGATTTTAGCATCTGTATTCATGAAGGATATTGGTCTATAATTCTCAATCTTTGCAGAGTTTTTGTCTGGTTTAGGAATCAGTGTTGTACTAGCTTCATGGAATGAGTTTGTGAGTTTGCCTTTTTCTGTGTTCTGGAAGGGTTTGGAAGTATTGGTGTCAGATCTTCTTTGAATATTTGATGAAATTCTTCTGTGAAATTGTCTGGTCCATGGCTAGTCTTTGTTTGTAGTTTCTTTTGTTTGTTTGTTTGTTTTTGTTTTTTGGAGGGGGGCATCACTGCTCTCCGGTGGTGGGAGTAGGAGGCCCAGCCCCACTGCTGGAATTGAACCTCCGTCCCAGTGGCCTGCAGTCCCACACACAACCACTACGCCACCGGGGCTCAGCCCTGTTTGTAGTTTCTTAATGATCTGCTTTATTTCTTTTTTATGGATCTGTGTGTTTTCAATATCTATCTGCATTAATGTGTGTGAGTGGTGTGTCTATGTATCTATCCATTTCTTCTAGATAGTAGAATTTGTTTGAATACAGTTTTCCTAGAAGTATGCTATTGGGAAAAAAAAGTATGTTCTTGTAATGTGACTATTTTCATTTCATATTCTGGTCTTTGCATATATATTTTCTCCTTTTTAAAGTTTGCCAATAGTCTATTTTGTTAATTTTTTCAAAGAACCAGCTTCTTGTCTTGTTGATTTTTTTCCATTTTTGGATTGTTTGTTTTCCATATCATTTATTTATGCTTTAATCCTTATGATTTCTTTCATTCTTTTAGTAGAAGGACTGTGCTATTGTCCTTATTCTGGTTCCTGTAGGTGTTGTTAGGATGTTGATTTTAGATTTCTTCTCTCTCTCTCTCTTTTTTTTTTAATGTGTGTGTTGATAGCTATAAAATTGGCCTCTGGTTACTGCTTTCTCTGTGCCCCAAAGGTTTTGATATATTGTACTATCATTCCCATTTGTCTCAAGGAATTTTTACTTTACTCCTTTATTTGCCTTACAACTCAGTCAATTTTGAGTACTATCTTGTGCAATCTCCCTGTGTTTGTCTTTACGTGCCTGCTCGTTCTATTGTTGATTTCTAATTTTACAGCCTTGTGGTCTGAGAAGATTGATGCCAGGATCTCAGTTTTTTTGAGTTTGCTGAGGCATGCGTGGTGGTTTAGTATGTGATCGATTACTGAGAGTGTTCCGTGTGTTGGAGAAGCGTGTATGCAATAGTTTTTTTGGCTGGAGCAGTTTGTATATTCTACGAGGTTGTTTTATTGATCATGTTACTGAGCTTTTTTGTGTCTTTGTTGAGTTTTTTTCCTGGACTTTCTATCTTTCCTCAAGAGTAGTGTATTATTAAAGTCTTCTGTTACTGTTTTCACTGTGTCTATGTTCTTTTTCAATTTTGCGAGAATTTGATTGATGTTTTCCAGGGGTCTTTCATTGAGTGCTTATGTTGACGATAGCTATGGATTCCTGAGTTACTGTTCCCTTTCTTATTATGTAGTGTCCATTCCTACCTTTTATTACATTGTTTTCCTTGAAGTCTATCTTCTTGGAGATTGACATCGCTAGCCTTGCTTTCCTTTGGTTGCTGCTTGCTTGATATGCTTTTGCACAGCCTCTGTTTTTAATCTGTTCATGCCTTTGTGAGGGGTGTTGCTTATAGGCAGCATATTGATGGATTTTGTTTTCTTATCTATTCTGCTACTCTCTGTCTCTTTACTGGTGCATTCAGTTCATTAGCATTCAATTTAATTAATGATCTGTATGTCTCTGTTACTGTCATTTTGCTTTATATATGTGTGTGTTGTATGTTTGGATGTATATGGTGTTTAGTTTCTTTGTTCATCCTGTGTCATTTCGTTGTTTTGGATGTTCTGTGTATGTGTTGGTTTTTGTGAGCACTTGTCTTGTGTATTGATTTCAGGTTTGTGTGTCCTTACTCTTGGTTTTTTGGTTACAGTATTTCATTCAGTATTTTTGTAGTGGCAGTCTTGATTTTGTGAATTCTTTTAGTTTCGACTTACCTTGGAATACTTTTATTTCACCATCATATTTGATTGATAATTCTGGTGGATACAGAATTCTAGGTTGACAGTTTTTTTCCTCCAGTACTCTGCATATGTCACTCCACTGTCTTCTTGGCTGCATGATTTCTGCTGGGGAATCTGAGGTTATCCTAATGGCTGACCTGTTGTGTGTAATTGATCTTTTTTCTGTGAATGCTCTTAGAATTTTTTCCTTTTTGTTGATGTTAGACATCTTGACTACAATATATCAGGGAATTTTCCTTTGGGAATATCTCATGGCTGTGTTTTTAAAAATCATTTTGGGGACTTGTGCAATTCTTATCACAATCCATACATCCATCTGTTGTGTTAAGCACATTTGTACATTTGTTGCCATCATCATTCTCAAAACATTTGCTTTCTATTTGACCCCTTGGTATCAGCTCCTCGTTTTCCCCCACATGAACACTTGATGATTGATAAATTGTTATTATTATTATTATTATTACTATTTTGTCATGTCTTAGAATGTCTGACTTCTTCCTTCACCCACTTTTCTGTTGTCTGTTGCTCAGGGACAAACGTTATATGTAGATCCTTGTAATCGGTTCCCTCTTTCTACCCCACCTTCCCTCCATCCTCTTGGTGCTGCCACTCTCACCACTGGTCCTGAAGGGATCACCTGTCCTGGATTCTCTGTGTTTCCAGTTCCTATCTGTACCAGTGGTCTAACTGGATTTGTAAGGCAGAATTGAGATCATGATAGTGGTGAGGAGGAAATATTTAAGAACTAGAGGAAAGTTGTACGTTTCATTGTTGCTACACTGCATCCTGACTGGCTTGTCTCCTCCCTGCGACCTTTCTGTAAGGGGATGTCCAATTGCCTATAGTTGGGCTTTGGTCCCCACTCTGCCCTCTCCTTCATTCATATGGATTTGATTTTTTTTGGTTCTGCATCTTTGATGCCTGATACCTGATCCCTTTGACACCTCATGATCACACAGGCTGGTGTGCTTCTTCATGTGGGCCTTGTTGCTTCTGAGCTAGCTGGCTGCTTGTTTACCTTCAAGCCTTTAAGACCCCAGATGCTTTATCTTTGATATCTGGGCACCATCAGCTTTCTTCATCACATTTGCTTATGTACATATTTGTCTTCAGTTATCGTGTCAAGAAGGTGATGACTAGGGTTTTTTCCTGCTTGCTGAAATAACAGATTAAACAACAATTTTTCCTCCTTTTTTCCCCCCACTGTAGTAGGACAGAATGGGCCACCTCAGTGTTCCCTGAGGCAAAACCGTTACTATCTCCACAGTTACTTCAGCAAACCTGGTTCCCCTTGCTTCTGCAACATCATGCAGAGCTAGTGATCGAGTCTGCAAGATCTTTTCCTCCGTTAAACATGGAGAGAAGTTCTTTTGCAAGAGCTTTTGGACTATTTTCTGTTATATATGTTTATATATGTGTGTTTTTATAACATATATATGTTATATATGTGTTTTTCTGTTTATATGTGTGTGTGTTGTATGTTTGGATGTATA
This sequence comes from Nesogale talazaci, assembly GCA_004026705.1. Lineage (NCBI taxonomy): Eukaryota > Metazoa > Chordata > Mammalia > Afrosoricida > Tenrecidae > Nesogale > Nesogale talazaci. Next base: position 27,642 of record PVJH01012972.1, on the reverse strand, counting down.
TGGTGTTTAGTTTCTTTGTTCATCCTGTGTCATTTCATTGTTTTGGATGTTCTGTGTATGTGTTGGTTTTTGTGAGCACTTGCCTTGTGTATTGATTTCAGGTTTGTGTGTTCTTGCTCTTGGTGATTTGGTCACAGTATTTCATTCAGTATTTTTGTAGTGGCGGTCTTGATTTTGTGAATTCTTTTAATTTCGACTTACCTTTCTCTTTCTTTCTTTCTTCCTTTTTTCTTTCTTCCTTTCTCTTCTAGAATCCCTACAAGACTTGGATTGTTCCTTTTAGCCATGTCCCCCATTGTTCTCAAACTTTTCTTGGTCTCTATTGCATTTATTGATATTTGTTCTTCTTCTTCTTTTGTTTGTTTTATTTTTTTTTGCACCACTGCCCTCTGGTGGGAGTGGGAAGCCCAGCCTTGCTCCTGGAAAGCTGCTGCTGGATTTGAACCAACAACCCAGCGGGCCTCAGTCCCACACTCAACCACTACGCCACTGGGCCTCAGCCAATGTTTGTTCTTCTTTTGTGTTGGGATCTATAGATTGGTCTTCTATCCCACTAACTCAGGTTTCCATCTCTTCAATTCTGTTTCTCTGTTCTTTTATAGCCATGTGCTGTTCCTTTATAGTATTGTTTAATTGTGCCATTTTAGTGATTGATTTTCTTGTTTCTATTTGGTGTTCTCTAGTGAGGTTACTTGTTTCTGTTGTTTCACTTTTTCTCTCAGACTCTTCCTTCAACTGTTGCATGAATGTAATTGTTATTCTTTTAAAATATTTTTCTGGTAAATCCCTAGCCTGTTCAATTTTAGGTATTACATTTATGTCTGGTTGATATTCGGTTATTTGTTTCTATTTTTTTCTCTCTCTCCACCAACATCTTCTGTTGTTTCTTTGACATCTTAAAGTTGCTTTTGAGGATGTTAGGTGGTGTTATGTGGGAATGCTTAACTCTGTCAGGTGGTACAGCAGAGGGGGATGGACAGTTTGCATTAAGTATCTGAGGGAGAGTGTTAGATTAGGGAGGTGTCAGGGGAGCAATCTGGAAGCGGGAGAACAAGTGTTAGGGAAGGGAGAACAAAATAAGCAGTACAGAAAGTAAGATAGGTAATATGGGAGGAATCAGGTAAAGTTATTCGGTAGGTTAAAGGAAGAGAGATTTGACCCCTCCCCCACAAAGTGCCTGATTTGCAGTGATGGAGGAATGAGGACGAGCATTTGATAGAAAAAAAATGATTAAGAAATGTAATAATCAGGGCTGGCCCCGGTAGCGCAGTGGTTGAGTGCAGGACTGCAGCCTACTGGCTTGGCGGTTCAAATCCAGCAGCAGCAAGGCTGGGCCTCCCACTCCTACCAGAGGGCAGTGACGCCTAAAGAAAAATAATAAAATAAAATAAATTAGAAATGTAATAATCATGTCAGCTTTGGGGTTTAAAAAAAATTTTTTTAAGCTTTTGGTTTTATGAGCATGGGAAGGTAAGAAAAGTTTGGCGAGAAGAAAGGTGAAACTAAGAGATAGGTTAATAGTATTATGAAGTAAAACTTTAGACATTTAAATTAAAGAAAGGAAAATTAAAGGAAAGGACCAGAGAGAACAGGTTTAAAAATAGTAACAGGAAGACTAATAGTAGAGTAAGACACAGGAGAGCTGTTAAGGGTTGTTTGTTCAGGCTCTAAGCTTTGCCAGGTTCTTTGTCTCTGTCATGGGTGCTGACTTCTGGGTAGATGGTATGTTAGGGGACTAGACAATAAACAGATTAAATTACATCCTGGCCCCAACTTTATAAACACCTACTTCTTGAGGATGAATGATAAGAATAAGGGAAAGGGGAGGGTATAGGGATGATAAAGCAGAGAGTAAGACCACACCAGTAGACAGAGCCTCTGGGTCCCACACCTTGCCCTGGTGGGTGGTAGTGGGAGTCAGGAATGCGTGGAGCAGAGGCCTTTTACTCAGTTTGGGATGTGTCTTGTAGTCTGATGTGTTCTTGATGTTGTCTTTGTGTTTTTGTAGGATGTCAGAAGAGGGTTGAGATTAAGGCTCGGGGGATGATGTTGGTGTCTGGCATGGCTGCAAGTCCTGTAGTCTTGTAGTTTAATTATCTGGAGAGAACAGACCTGGTGGATTAGGTCAGAGGGCATGGGGTTCACTCTTTACAGATGGTGGGAGAAACCAAGTGGGGGCAGGGGAATGGCCTCTGTACCCATGACCCACCTGGTGGTCTAGGAGGGTGGAGTAAAGCAGTGGTTTTCTCAGAGAGCGGGTGGTTTTTGTGACAGGCTTAAGGTTGTGACTAAGGCCTGGATACTACCTGTGCGGGCCATGAACAGCCTCTGGGCCCCGAGCGGCTCTGTCTTAAGTTCAAACTGCCTGCCTGGGCTTGTAAAACCTGCTGTGTTGGCACAACCTGCTCTAGGAGCTCCCGCTTTTGCTATGCCAATACCAGATGTGTGCAGTGTAGGGAAGTTTAAAAAATAGAAATAGAAAAAAGGAAGAAAGTGGCCCTGTTTGTTAAGGTCTCAGGCCTTCTGTGTGCCTTGGGATGTAGGCCTGTGCTGAGCTATACCTCAGAGAGGGGGGATTAGATTTGCCAATTGGGGCTGGAGCTTCCTGGACTTTTTTTTTTTTTTTTTTTGGCATCTCTGCTCTCCGGTGGTGGGAGTAGGAGGCCCAGCCCCACTGCTGGAATTGCAGCAGCATCCCAGTGGACTGCAGTCCTGCGCACAACCACTACGCCACCGGAACTCAGCCCCGTCCTGGGCTTTTGAACTCTGCTTACACTTACTCTGGCTGCCCTGATGCCTCTAAGCTGTGTTGTCCCTGCCTCGGGGGAGCCAGGGCTGTGGGCTATCTACCGGGGGTCTTCTGGCCTGGTGGAGAGCCAAAACCATTTATATCTGTATCCACCCCAGTCCCGGTCTTATCCCTTAGAATGATGTCCCTGTTGCTCTGCCACACTCTTTGGCTGTGTTTAAGTTTCGAATGAGTACAATGAAGTGTTCTGGGATTCCCATTCTTCTCAGGGTCATCCGCGGTTTATTATGGAGCACAGTCGAATGCCTTTGCATCATCAATGAACCACAAGTTAACTCTTTCTGGTATTCTCTGCTTTGACCCAAGGTCCAGATGACACCAGCATTGACACTCCTTGTTCTATTCCCTCTTCTGAATCTGACCTCAACGTCTGGCATTTTCTGTCAATGTACCGCTATAACCATCATTCAAAGAGCTGAAACAAAATTTTGCATGTGCATGATATCAACGATATCATTTTATAGTTTAAGTAGTCTGCCAGGTCACCTTTCTTTGGAATTGGCGCAAATATGGATCCCTTCCAGCCAGTTGACCACGTAGTCATATTCCAAATTTCCTGGCAGATGAGGGCTTCCGGGGCTTCTTCAGCTTGAAGATGCATTTCAAAGGGTATTCCATCAATTCCTGAAGCTTTGTTTTTGGCAAATGCATTTGGTCAGTGCAGTTTTGACTTCTTTTTTGTAATACCATTGGGTCCCTGCTCATATGGCTCCTTCTGAAATGTGGGAATGTCAACTATTTCTTTTTTGGAGGCTGACTCTGTGTATTCTTGCAACTTCTCTGCATTGTTCCATTTTTTGCCTGCAGAATCTTTCAAGATAGCAACTTGAGGCTTGGATTTTTTTCCTTGAGTCCTTTCCATTTCAGATATGCTAAGTGTGTTCTTCCCTTTTTTGCTTTTCCAATTCTAGGTCCTTGCACATTTACTTATAATAGGAAGCGGTACTCTCGCCCTACAACTGGAATTGCTCTGGACAGTGGAACTTTCATTTTCCTGCTGTATGAGCATCAAACAACTCGCTCTGAGTTAGTGCACCCAGTGGCATCAACTGGGAAGGTTTTCTGGCCACAGTGAATTTTTTCATAAAAGTGACTCTGTGCAAATTCTTTCTGTTTCTACGAATGGAAAGGAACATGAAAGGACAGCAATTTGATGATGTAGAAGAGGTAAAGAAAAAAAAAAGGGAGGGACTGTCAGCCATCCAAGCAGAAGAGTTTGAAAAATGTTTCCAAGAATGGAATCACAGGTTTGACAGATGTATTGCAGTAAGTGTAATGAAGAGTACTTTGAAAGTGATACGTTTATTTGATTTTTAAAAGCAAGCACATAGCTTTGACAAAAGAAAATCAATTTTGGAGGGGGATGCCCCCTCGTATTCTGCTTTACCTTAAGCCTATTGGGATGGCAAAACTGCCCCAACGCCCTTTTATTGCCACGGGTATCTCATTTGCATGCTACCGGGGGTCATAAATTCTTTTAGAAGCATTAATGCCATGCTAACCCTACAGAATTGGAGATTAACAATATCCCAAATATCCAACTCTTTCAAGATGCCATGCCATTCTGAGGCATTTTTCCTCCAGTCCTCACTTGAGTATATTCCCTAATGTCCCTGAATTCTGCAATTCACTGCAACACCTCGCAGAAACTCGGGAAACGCTGAGGAATGATCTTATGTGTTGGGTGCTGTTCGCCCCCAGAACTGACGATCAGACAGAGACAAACACAGGTGCCAGAGCCAGAAGCCAAAAACGGGTCCCAAAGTCACAGCAGGTCTTCTTGCTTTTACCATAGCTCAGTCATGAAATAGAGGGATGGCTTCCCAGGTGAGCTGATGTGTGTTAGAACCGAGTCGTGGTACCAGAGTGTGTACCCCACTCATGGAAAACAAATGACGGTGTTTAAGCCACTCCTTTACTATAGATGCCACCAACAAAGGTTGTGACTTGGTTCAGACCCTCTACTAAAGTTAGGTTTAATCCCATCCAATCCTGTTGACCAGTACAGTAGAGAATCCACTCCAAAATGGAGGAATAGCCACAGGCATACAGAGTCCAGAATTCTAATATGTCACATTGAGAATTATGGCCAGAAGGGTCAGATTAATTGAGTACACCTCAGTGCCACATCCACAAGAATATTATATGTTTTGAAGGATCAAAAGCACATCATTTGCATACTTTGAGCCAACAATTTCATGGAAGTTATAAAAACTATTATTGCTAGCAGACTCATGTTAAGAAATCCACTGCACTGATGGGCATTGGGCCCTGACTCAAGTACACAAGAATGCTTTTTGTAATAATCTGGTATTCTGTGATGCTCAACTTTCCTACATGATCGTGGAAGACAAAGTGGGTGCATAAGCAAATGTGGTGAAGAAAGTTGATGGAGCCCAGTTATCAAAAGATATAGCACATGGGATCTTAAAGACTTGAACGTAAACAAGTGGCCATCTAGCTGAGGCAACAAAGCCCACATGGAAGAAGTACACCAACCTGTGTGATCATGAGATGTTGATGGGATCAGCTATCAGGCATCTAAGACCCAGAACAAAATCATACTGAATGTGAATTGGGGGTGGGTGAGTGCATGGAGTGGAGACCCAAAGCCCATCTGTAGAAATTGGACATCCCCTCACAGAAGGGTCACAAGGAAGAGATGAACCAGTCAGGATGCAGTATAACACTGATGAAGCACACAGCTTTCCTTTAATTCTTTAATGCTTCCTTCCCCCACTATCATGACCTCAATTCTACCTTACAAATGGATTAGACCAGAACATGCACACTGCTACAGATAAGAGTTTACCATACAGGGAATCCAGGATAGATTAGTGCTTGGAGGATTGGGGGAAGGTGAGTGGAGAAAGGGAGAATAGATCAACATATACCCCCCTCTCAGGAGGATGAACAAAGGGAAAATGGGTGAAGGGTGACAGAAAATGATGTAAGATATGAGGGATATGTATGTTCATGAGGGAGGGAAGGTGGTTGCAGGAGGGAGAGGGAAAATGAGGAGCTGATATCAAGGACTCAAGTAGAAAGAAAATGCTTTGAAAACGATGATGGCGGCATATGTGCAAATGTGCTTGACACAATGGATGAATGGATGGATTGTGATAAGAGATGTAAGCCCCCCAATAAAAGTATTTAATAATAATTGAAAAGAGTTACAATCTCAGAACCTCACATGTGCAGTTCTACCTGTTCCCTTGTGTCTCCGAGTCAACAGTGGCTGGATGGCAGTGTTTGGTTTTGTGTTTATTTGCAGTATTTTACAGTGATTCTCTCAAGATAGACTTGCAGTAAAGATTTAGTGAGTGAGAGAGAGAAAAAAGAGTGGATACTGCACTAAGTCAAGGTATCTGAAAAAATCCCCTTAATATTTTTTAATAAAACCTTCTGATTGTTTAAGAATGTGCTATTTAATTTCTGCATATTTATGAAGTATCCAGTTTTCCTTCTGTTACTGATTTTGTTGTAGTTTAGAAAATTACTTTTTATGACCTTTATCATTTAGCATAGATTAAGGGTTATTTTATACCTAACATTCTAGAGAATGTTTCATGTGCATATGAGAAGAACATGGAGTGTGTTGTTTAATTGAGTGTTTAATTTTGTATCTCTCTTAGACTTATTGCTTTATGGAGTTGTTCAAGTCTATTTCCTTATAATCTTTGTGTGGTTGTTTTCATCAATTATTAAAATTGAAGTTCTAAAGTCTCCAACTACAATTGTAGAACTGTGTAGCATCCTTTTAATATTGTAAAAAAATTTTTTCTTTGCATCACTGCCCTGGTGGGAGCAGGAAGCTCAGCCTTGCCCCTGGGGAGCTACTGCTGGATTTGAACTGTCAACATTGTGGGCCGCAGTCCCGCACACAACCGCTGCGCCACCAGGGCTCAGCAATATTGTAAAATTTTGCCTTGTATATTTCGGTCTCTATTGTTAGATAGGAGTCCTGGTGGTTTAGTGGTTCAGAATTGGGCTGCTAATTTTAAGGTTGGCAGTTCAAAGCCACCAGCTGCTTTGTGAGAGAAAAATAGAGCTTTCTACTCCCATGAAGATTTGTAGTCTTGGACATGCACAGGGGCAGTTCTTATCTGTCACCTGGCTGCTGCGAGTCGGCATTGACCTGTTAGCGACATGGAGGTTACATAATCTGGTATCAACTTGAGGATATTAGGAGGGGAGAGGTGGAGGCTATCTTATCTTGGGTGTGGCCTTCCTTAAGGACTCTTTCTCTCTGGAAGAGGGCCACCCCCTCTCTCTGCTACACTTTTCTGCTGTTGAGACACTCAGAGAGCTGGAGGAGCCATGTGAAGACCCACGCCAGAGCTAAGATGCTTCCACTGACACTGAATCCACAAGACTTTTCACCCAGTGGCCTGTGAGCTTCCTGCGTTCAGCATATACTACGTGAGTCTAAACAGGAATTTATGGATTAGAAGGGAACTTATGGGTTAATAGTGGACTTATGGACTTGATTTTGTCTGGGTGTGCTGAGGTGTTTTCTTAATATACAATGACTCTTTGATATAAAGATCTTTCTTAACATATATGAGTGTCCTTCGATTTGTTTCTCTAGTCAAACAGGCCTAACACAGGTAGTGAGTTTGGTTTGGATTGTTAAGACATGTATGTTTTAAATTGTTGTGTTTTCTTTATATAGTAAGTAGATGGTACAATATAATTCAATATAACTTACTATATTGATATGCCCAAAGAGTAGAAAAACAAACTCTATGATTAGTTCTGCAGAAGGTAGAAAGTCTTTGTCAAAATTCAGCATACTTTCATTAAAAAAAGTTTCATTGGAATTTAATGCACAGCTATGTAATTTACTCACTCAAGGTGTACAGTAAAACAGTTATTAGTATATTCACAAATATGAGCAATCATTACCACCATCAAATTTTGAACATTTCTAGGACCTCAAAAAGAAATTCTATAGCCTTTAGCCATTTGTTCCACTGTCCCCTACCCATGACCCAAGTCCAGAGCAGCTGCTCATATAACTTTCATCTCTATAAGCTTCCCTATTATGGAATCACATAATATGCTGTGTGTGGTGGGTTTCTTTTACTTAGCATAATGTTTTAAAGGTTCATGAATGTTTGTAGTGTGTTGAAAAGGCAAAGCTTTTACTTTGAAGACTAAGGTGAGGTTGACAAAAGCCATCGTGTTTTAAATTGCTTTAAATGCACGAATAAGGAAGACTAAAGAAGAACTGATGCATTTGAATTATGTTGCTGGTACCATGGTCTGTCAAAAAACAAAAACAAAAACAATCTGTCTTGGAAGAGGTACAGTCATGATACTCCTTAGAATCAAGCATGGAGTGTGGGAAGCTGAGAACCGGGCAGAGAGTCTGTCTATGTGGACAAATTCTCTGTGCTCACGTTTTTAGGAGTCTGGGAGGTTGAGACTCTTGCGGAGGGAGGGAGGCCATGGTTCACATTCATGGGTTGGAAATCCATCCCAGTCACATTCTCCTGAGTAAAAGTTATTCCACACAATGTCCACTGTCCCCATACCCCATAATAATGCCAACTCTGAGGTGCTACTTAGAAGCACATGGTCGCTATTATATCCTTGAAAGGTTAATTGCTTGAAGGCTATCTGCCATCAAAAGCAATCAGATCATCTAGCCCTGAGGGCGGCTCATTCCCTTCTGATAGCATCATGGATTGCTCCCCTGGAGAAGAGATCAGGAACACTTAAGGACAAGCCAGCTCAGAGACGGCCACCATCTTCACGCTAGAACCCAACATGCCTGTAGTATCTCTCCTTCCCCGAACTCATCCTCCTTCTGCTATGTGTAGACCTCTAACAGGACCTCTTCCTGTTACGTATGTGTGTGCAGTGGATCGCATGCTGGAGATTATACCCTGCTCCCCTCCCCCCATTCTGGTCATCATGGAAGAGGTGAACACTTGCATGTCTTCTCTGGTGCTTCTTTAATTTAACCCTCAATTGCACAACTGCCCCCTAGGGTTCATTTGGATGTGGAGGCTGGTATCCTACAATGTATCAGCCTTCCACAATGGCGAGACTTTGTGCTGTGTACTTTGGAAATGATCTTAGGAGAAACTAATCTTTGGAAAAGAACATCATGTTCAGTAAAGTGAAAGAGTGTGGCAGTCATGTGCTTATGTTAATTTCCTGATTGAGATGTGGGGGTGGAGTCTAGCCTATTAATCTGGAGATAGCCATTGAGTAGCCAATGAGGCCTCGATGTGCGCATGGCTTTCTCCTGAGACTTCTGGGAAATCTCGCGATATTTCCCTCATGGAGATGAGAAGCTATCTCCCCAGTTGTTGGGAGTTAGTCTCAGAGACAATGAACTGCAGACAAGACAAGATGGCAGCATTCCAAGACCTGGAGGAGCCAGAGGAGAAGCCACATAGCATTACCATAATGGAACTAAACCGCTGAAGCTGGCAAAGTCACGTGGAGAGCCCTGCCAGTGCTGAGTTGCCTCTACCAATACTGGATGCTGTCGATGGACCCTGAGCCTTGGAAATGACGAGCCTTGGAGAGACCCCTGCCAGTGCCGGGATTCTGCACCCACTGGCCTGTGACTTCATGAGTCGGAAGGAGACTTTATAGACTGGGATCGGGCATATGGGCTAATATCGGACTTAGGACTTTGGGTTGGACTGGGTCGGTATGCTTTCTCAATGTCCTGTTCCACTTGTATATAAACCTTTCCCTTATATCCATATGCGTGTCTATGAGTTTGTGTCTCTAGTCTACCCAGACTAGCACAAAGAGGAAGACCCTCAACGAGATGGGTTGACACAAGGTTGCAACAATGGGCAGAAGCATAAGCATAATTGTGAGGGAGGCACAGGATAGGCAGTGTTTCTGTCTGTCCAACGTAGAGTCACTAGGGGTCAGGGACAGTCCGAGAGCACCTTACAGCAGCAGCAGCAATCTCGCCTTTGTAGTCCCTGTTTACTGTGGGTAAGGTGCTTGGCTGCTAAAGGAAGGTCGGGAGGTTCAATCAACCCAAAGGGCCACAGAAGACAAGCTTGATGAACTACTTCCAAAAAATGAAAAATTCTATGGAATATTGGCCTACTCACACAGTTGGAGTCAGCATCTGTTGGAAGTGGAAGCAACTGGTGACCGTGGGAAAATCATGTTTCATCTTATTATTCAGCTGAGCCGTTGACTTTGGGTACATTAACCTGCATCCCATTCAAATTTTATATAATGTAAAACTGTACATGTTAATAATGTTATTTTCATCCGAGAGTCACTGAAAACAGAAATTGAGAGAGAAGCTTTTGCTGATGATTTTCCGGGAGCCGAAGTGAAGGATGAGTGGAGTGAAGCCAGGAGGGAGAGAAAGCAGAGGCCCACATGAGTGACTGAAGCAACCACTCTTGTGAGCGACTGGGGTGCCATTGTGGGCACTCTGAAGAGCCCCGAAAGTGAACCTGCAACATGAAGGAATATTTCACTGTTGTGCTCGTTTTCTATTAGCTGACAGCGATCTTATCGATGTTAGCTCCCCAACAGTTTGAAGTTGCAGCGAACGATTTCAGTACAGAGCACCAAGGCATCAGAGACACCAGGAGGAACTGAGAGGCACTACAAAACTCCCGTGCTGGAGGGCGCACCTACTCAGAGCTCTGACCCCAACCAAGACTTCAAAGGAAGGCTTCGAGTGACACACTGTTGTTGTTAGCTTTCAGCAAATATTCTGCTCCCCATGAACATTTCCATTGATGATGTTTGTCTGATTCTATCATCACTATGATTGGCAGGATAACATCAAGTTGGTCTTCTTCAACTGCAGCACACCTCCTACATTCATCAGCTTAGTCTTTAGCATTCTACTATAAACAAGAGTCCTCCTATTCCCTCATTCTCCTCACAATTTCTTAAAAAAGTGTGTTGATGTTTATGTACCTGTTTATAAGCACATGTGTGAGTACACATATGTATGAATGGATGTGCATGTACATTTGTATGTGGGGTATGTGTGTACGCATGTGTATGTGTGTGCATTGTAGGGGGAGACAGCAGCTGTGAATGTTAGAGTTTTGTTGACACAGCATGATAGACAGAGTAAGCAAATCAATCAACTGAGAGACTAAATGTCTGTCAGCAGTATGTCAGGCAGCAGTGTGACTGCTCAGTGATAACCCTTTTATATCCAATACACTCTCAATCTTTCTATGTCAATTTCTGGATTGTTTGGGATCAATAGAGGTCTCATTAACATTTCAAATATCAGATATGAGGATTGTTGTAGGATAGGTGGGTGAGCACACCCAACCCTCTTGCTCTTTGTTTCCCATTGGAAGGAGTTCAGAATGATCTGATCCATAAGAGTTTTGCAAGATTCTTTGGTGCTTATTTTCCATTTCCATATGTGGTAGATACACAATTTCATGTAAGCTTGATAAATAAAAATGAAGGGGTACAGTCTAGCCTGTCAATCAGGTCACAGCTTGATTATCTCTTTGTGGGCGTGGCCTTCTCATGAGGATTCTGGGAACTCTCTTTCTCTGCTTCACCATCCTGTTGACAAGCCACATGGAGCCACGCTGATGGCAGCCAGAGCCCTGGAGAAGCATTTACTGCCACTGGATCCACAGGTCTTTCCACCCACCAGCCCTTGGTCTTCTTGCAATTGGCTCATTGCATGTGCTGCGTGAGTCTATTAGCCTATGGGCTAATATTGACCTTCTGGACTTGATGTGCATTGGGCTATGATGCTTTCTTAATACACAATGATGCTGCTGTAAAGCTCTTTCTTATCCATACGTGAGTCTCTCTCAATTTGTTTCTCCAGTCCGGGTAGGCTAGAGAAACAAATTCATAAACATGCATATGTATAAAAGAGAGAGTTTTATAGAAAAGGTAATTATACATTACCAAGCATTCCAACTCAGACCAGTCCAAGCCCACAAGTCTGATATTAGCCCATATGTCCAATACCCATCTATAAAATCTTCTTCAGACTCACAAAACATATGCAAGGACAATCACAAGCCAGATGGGTAGAATGCCTCTGGATCCAGTGGCGTTGTAAACATCTCAGCGCTGGCAGGGGTCTCCAAGTGGCTTCTCCGGCTTCAGCGGTCTGGTGGCATCCATGTGGCTTGTTCAGCTCAGGGCACTAGGGTAGCTCCATGTGACTCCTCAGGGATGTCTCACAGGAAGTCAGCCTTGTCAGTAGAGAGTTTCCAAGTGATTGTGGTCAGCAGAAAGTCTCCAAGGAAGACAGTGTATCCGCCTCCAAGAAGGAATGACCACATTTCCCAGAATTCTCAGGAGAAGGCCACGCCCACACAGAGGTCTCATTGGATTGGCTATCTCCAGATTGACAGCCTAGACTCCACCCCTCCACTCTTCATCCTTAAATTGACACCAGATTAGGTGACTGCCACACAGACCATGGTTCTTTACCCATAAACTCTTGACGTTTCTGAGGTATTCTGCTTCCATAGGCCCCCTTTTTGATCAAGGACAAGACTCATCATCCCTTTAATAACTGTTGATCCTATTTTTGGAAAGCTTCTTCAGAGTGAGCTGGTCTCACACTGTCCACATTAGGGTGCCTCCAGAGTCTGGAGGGCCACAAAAATAATCAGGAAAAAATTTAAATGCATTTTCACCCAGACTTGCTGACATGTCAGTGGTGACCATGACAGGTACATTAAAATCATGGTGTTATTTCCTTTGGGCACTACCTGGTTTTTCACTAGTTCTTTTAGATTTGAATTGCCCCTTCTTGAGTACTGTAAAAGCAAACAAAAATCAACCTACATTGTTTTTGTTTTTGTTTTTTTGCCTTTAACTGCTTTGAGGGCCTATAACATGTCACGCAACCTACAATGCAGTTGCCAAAGCTAAGTATAACTAAGATTAGCACAAGGAATATAGCTAGTCCTTGCACTACAGCTTGAACCCGTGAGCTATTCCTGTAGTAGCCATCCAGGCAGAATTGGCAACTGCAAAGACATGGTCAAATGTAACCTAGTAACTTATCTAATTTTATGTATATTCTGATTTATTTCCCCTGTAGTAGTAATCCACAAGCATTAAAAAGTACTGTTGATTACACAAACTCCTCCCTGCTGAGCCAACAGGAAGTCCAAGCTGCATGATTATTCAGCACTACCTTGGCTAGTAAAGTCGGGCACTTTTTCTGGATTCCACTCGTCTGTGCTCTGGCTCATAGTAGTAGAAAGATTGTGAAGAGATTGTTCTAATGAAAATACTCCACAGGATCTTATTAAAGGTCTTCAGAAGGACCAACCCCAACCTGGATAGAAGATTATAGGATTTTTTAGTACTTTCGGTTTTATAATACCCAAATATTTGATTTCCCTAGTATATTAGATGCTTTCATCTCAGTTGTATATGTTGAGTGGTACCCCAATATTCTATATGCTGGTCTCTCATTCTCCAGTTATATAAGCAAAGTGTGGCTCAGAGAGAAAGTGTGGTTGGTTTACAGGCACAAACCAACAGGTCATCTAAGCATTCCATTTTTCCCCCTTGGAATCTAAATATTCTCAAAAGTCAGCCAATGTTGAAATTCTGCAGTTTTAAAGTCATTATGTAACATTTGGAAAGGTAGGAGGAATTTTCTGCGACATTCTGGGGAGCATCACCCACGTTTATTTTTGGATCTACCAAATGAAGGCAAATGCAAACACTCAGAATTAACAGGGTTAATTTAAAAATCCCTACAAAGGTAAAGTGACCAGATTTTAAGAGGGACACATTGACAGGGGTGGGGGGGGTGGGGGGAGGTATGTTTCTTGATTAAAAATTTGGTCTATATGGAGCAACAAAAATGTTCATAGAGGCTGAGCCCCAGTAGCGTCGTGGTTGTGTGCGGGACTGCGGCCCACTGGGATGGAGGTTCAATTCCAGCTCCATGGAGCAAAGGCTGGGCCTCCTACTCCCATCACCTGAGGGCAGTGATGCCCCCAAGAACAAACAAACAAACAAACAAACAAACAAACAAAATGTTCATAGAACACAAAAATAGTATTGCAATATATTTATTTTAATTTTAAAATGTCGCGGGACATTGTTAAATTGTTAAAAAGCGGGATGTCTAGTCACTTTGTAAAAGTCAGTACCTGTAGGATAGTTCTTTAAGAACCTATGAAACCAACACATGGGAGTCAGGTACTGTGGCAATCATGTCCTCTGGTGCCAATTTGATTAAGAGTGTAAGGATGGAGTCTCACCTGTCAATCTGAAGATGGCCAATGAGACTTCTGTGTGGGCATGACTTTGAGAATTCTGGGAAATCTCACGATAGTTTCCCCCCATGGAAATAAGAGACTCCAAGAGACTAGACTCTTGGATACTCTCTATTGACAAGACACAAGTCTCAGTCCCTGGCAGACATGGCAGCTGACAAGACAACGTGGCAGCATGCTGGTAGATCCTGAGTCCTGGTATCTGGAGGAGCCAGAGGAGGAGACATACGGGTTTACCCTGATGGGACCGAACCTCTGAAGCCAGAAAAGCCACACAGAGGCCCCAGCCAGCACCGAAATGCTTCTACCACCATGGATACACAAGACTCTGCACCCACCAGCCAGTGATTCACTGCATGTGCCTCCTGGATCTGAAGAAGACTTTATAGACTGGTATCGCACATATGGGTTCATATCAGATTTGTGGGCTTGGACTGGACTGGGTTGGGATGCTTTCTCAACGTTCCATTCCTTTTGTATATAAACCTCTCCCTTATATACATATGGTGTTTATGAGTTTTTTTCTCTAGTCTACCCAGACTAACACAGGTACTATAAAAATATAGGATGATAATTTTGTTAAACACTTAAAGATACTGTACAAACTGTGTACCATCACCAGCCTTTTTGATCAGAAAAATGGGAATATTGAAGATTGAAGGGCTGGTGCAGGTACAATTTGACCTTTGGTTAGAAAGTCTTCAATTGTTTTTAGCACTTATTTATCTTCAGATTTTAATCTATAGTAAATCACTTCTGGCAATGGCTTGAAGGCATCTATGTACCATAAATACTATGTACTATCTAGTATCCATAATCTTAGCTCAGTTTGAAAAAACAACAGCTGAGAACAACAAATGCTGGAGAGGGTATGGAAAGATTTGGAACTCTTATATGCTGCTGTTGGACTTGTACATATGTACCACACTGTGGAAAGCAATATGACTATTCCTAAAACAGATGGCAGTAGAAATACCGTATGACCCAGCAATACCATTACCAGACAAATACCCCAAAGAAATAAGAAACAGATCATGAGCAGATGTATATGCTCTCCCACATTCGCTGCATCACAGTTTACAGTAACAAGAAGCTGAAAACAGTCTGCATTCCCATCAGTCGAAGACTGGATAAAACAACAACTCCTGTATATACACACAATGGGATAGCATGCATCCTAAAAAACAGCGATGGAACCATGAAACTGCTCATGACATGGAGGGATCTGGGAAATGTTAAGTTATGCTGAGTGTTATTTACAGGTTTTGAAGATCTCCTTTTTCTCCCCCCAAAAGCATTTTACTGTATTAGCACTGAAAGCTAACATAGATATCATATCATTCCATCATTCAATCACATCAAGCAGTATTGTACAATGGCAACCATAATCAGTTTCAAAACATTCTCTTCCTTTTTGAATTCTTTGGAAGCTCCCCTTTGCCCACCCTTCCCACCTCCACTCGCCCTCCCCTGCCACCATCACCACCATACCCCCACAGAAACCCTTATTCTACTTAATGTCATCAGTCTGGGGGTTCACATACTGAAAAGTAGAAAAACATATAACAAAAATTCAAGAGGGTTACCCCCAGTGACAAAATACATCGAGATAATTCCCAATAGGAAAAAAAAAAAACAACACCCAGAAAACGTTGAAAACCCGTTAAGACTCGGCATGCATCAGAGGAGGCTCAAGGTTTCAACCATTTAGGTTTTAACCATTTAGGTCAAGTCTCTCAGTTTGATCGTCTAGAATCATCTCTCTCATGCACTCTGTTGGGTAACCAGTTTCTTCCCATCCCTCTATTATGCATAGAGGGAAATCACTGGAGGCATATTTCCTATGTAGCTCTCACAAATATTATCTTGGGCTTCCACTGTCATCCACAACCTTCTGCAAAGCAGAATCTCACAATTAGGCTCTAATAATAGACCCTCCTTTGGCTCCAGATTCCATGATTCGGTCACTGATGTTGAGGTGCCTGTCCCATGTTGACATCTCACGTAGGTTTGGAAACAGCCTTCAGACCTCAAATGCTAGTATAGCCGCTAGCCGGACACCGTCGGATCTCTTCACACTTTGCTACTGCGCCCATATTTTCTATGTTCCTCTCTAAAAGGTGAGTCTCAAGCAGGCACAATTCCTCTTAAATTGGGCCTAGTATCTAGCGTGAGCCCAAAGCCCTTTTCTGGATCTATGTTTTTTTTAGTTTATTTTGCTTTTATCTGCCTTTGGCTCCCTTTAGAGACATCCTTGTTAATTTATAGTAGAGAGTCAATGATCATCTCCCTGGGACATAAAGATCTTCGGTCATACTGTCATTGGTTAGCACCTTGGTTCTAATTTTTTAAAACATGGTTGAGAGAGGAACATTGGACCAGTGTAGGCTAACTCTGTATCACATTATCTGAATTATTCATTTGCACAGAATAAATCCTTCCATGGTTGGACACTGTTTACACAAAGAATGGGAGCTGGTTGTTAGGGAAATTTTGCAAGACTTTTCACCAAGAATGTCAGTCATAGTTTTGCTGAAATAGTATATATTTGATACAACACATGGGGCATTGATATAGTAAGTCAGTGCTTGTCTGTCTACTGACAGTTCAATAATCTTGGTCTTCTGCTTCTTCAAACACCATGAATTTTCAGTTTTAAGTCCTCAGGTTACAAGGTGCTTGAGATAGAATCCAGCTTACCTAGAAGAGTTTCTGCATCAGATATTTGTGGTGCAGCCTTTGGAGCATGTTGTGTGCCTTGAAGATTCAGAATTCAATGCCCCAATCTTCTACGGCACTTGGCCAGGGTCCCCAGGATGTTCCCAGAAACTTGAGCCAATGTGGCTTATTTGATGCATATTGCCAAAGATTCTTCTCAATCGTATTTGTGGTCATTCCCATTCTCACTCCCACCCCAACAGTTGGAGGTCGTCCTGTTGCTTGTCCTTATAGAACTGGACTCACAGTATTCGTCCTTTTGTGACTGACTAACTTCACTCAGCATAACATCACATTTCCCAGATCCCTCTATGTCATAAGGGTGATTCTTCAGGAATTGATAGGAACACTTTCCAGGAAAATCCAGCCAACAATGCCATTTAGTTAAAATTCCTCTCTGTAATATGTTTACAGGTGTGTCCTACTAAACAGTAGGACTAAAAGATATTGAAACAGGTAAGGAGTGAATTAAAATTTATTCTTGATTATTAATACCTACCACAATAGATGTCTTCTTACTCTCAGATAAGGACTTGGACAAACTGGTAGGCTTCATGGTGAATAACATTGCCTCTGTGTCAATGAGAGAGGTCAAGCTTCCTCATTTCTTTGCAAGGTGATTTCCTCCTAAGAGCTCAAAAACATCACTGGAAAAGCCCTTGTCTTACCCTCAAAGGAACACAAATCAATCAGTGAAGGCACGGAGGGAGTGGTTTCTTCTGTGATGTCTGAATTTTCCACAGTTCCCTTTCATGGTGCTGGTCCTCTGCAGTACGAGCAAATACCCTGACATTTAGGAAGCCAAGCAGCAGGGTCAAGTTGGTGACTTATGGAAGAATGCTCCATTCTTGCTTCTAAGGAGCACTCTGGATGTACACTTCTCATAGAGATTGGTTCATTCTTTTGACAATTCGTGGTATTTTCAGTATTCTTAACCATCACCAGAACTCAAATACATCTGTTCTTTGGTTTTCTTTGTTCAATGTCCAACTTTCACATGTATATGAGGAGATTGAAAATACCATGACCCGGGTCAGGCACACCTTAGTCTTTAAAGTAGCATTCTTGTTTTTTCAACCCTTTAAAAAAGTCTTGTGTAGTAGATTTCCCAATACAATGCATCATTTGATCTTTCGACCTGAAGCTTCCATGAGAATTGTCTGTGGTTCTAACCCACATGAAATCCTTAACAGTTTCCATCTTTTCCCTGTTGATCATGATGTTGCCTATTGGTCCAGTTGTGAGAATTTTGGTCTTCTTTCATTGAGTTGTAATGCATACTGGAGAGGCAAGTTTCATCAACAAGTGCTTCAAGTCTCCCTCAGTTTCCAGAAAATAAAAATGTGTGTGCCTTCTATGTGTTACAGGTGGCTAATTAGCCTTCCTTTAATTCTGATACCACATCCTTCTTGTACAGATTGAACAAATATGGTGAGAGGACACAACCCTGATGCCCACCTTTCCTGATTTTAAGCCATGCAGTATTTCCATGTTCTGTTTGCGTAAGTGCCTCTTCATCTATGGACAGCTTCCACATGAGCCCCATGGAGTATCCTGGAATTCCCATTATTCTCAAGGTTTTCCATAATACGTTATGATCCACACAGTTTAATGCCTTTACATAGTCAATGAAACACAAATAAACACAAGACTCATCTGACATCAGCAATGATGTCCCTTGTTCCATGTCCTCTTCTGAATTTGTCCTGAATTTCGGGCAGTTCCCTGTCTATGTGCTGCAATCATGGTTGGTGGCTCTTCTGCAAAATTTTACTTGCTTGTGATATCAGTCATACAGTTCTATAGTTTGCGCATTCTGTTGGGTCGCCTTTCTTCGGAATGAGTACAAATATCGACCTCTTCCTGTGAGTTGGGCAGGGAGCTGTCTTCCCATTTATTATTCATAGACAAGCGAGTGCTGTCCGTGTTTCATCAGCTTGTTGAAACATTTCAGTTGATATTACTACATCAATTCCTAGAGTCTCTTCAATATAGCCTCCTCCTCCCTTGACCCATTTCTCTCTGTTCTGTGTACCTCAGTCCCAATGCCTCGTTCATCTTCCTCTTTCCTTTGCCTTGTCGCTTATCTATTTCTTCGTATCTTTCCACCTCTTCCAATTTCTGCCTTCTTCACCCACTGCTCGGTTTTTATGTGATCCTTCTTATCTTCTTTCATTTCCTACAGCTAATATACAAAGTTGGGACTAAGCCCTGATCATTGAATATTTTAGTAGAGTGATCTTAACCCTCTTATGTAGACCCCCATCAGGGCATGGGAAGGTGAAATTAGTTTGTGTGTTCCCTTGAGCTAAAGAGTCTGAAAGATCGGCTGGATATTGTTGGGACTGGCCTCTTTAGATATTTTATTTCGAATAGTATGTCGCTTCTTCTTATAGACACACAATGAAAGAAAGAAAAAAGGCAGCAGAAGAATTGATATGTCCGAATGTTAGTGTTGATGAGGAGTATTAGATTTAACATGTCCTACAAAAAGAATGAACAAATCACTCTTAGAAGAAATACAACTATAGAAGTGAAGGTGGCAGGCCTTCAGCAGACTTACTTGGGACATATTCTCTGGAAAGACCAATTGCCGGGGGAAAAAAACACAAAATGTTTCTAGAGAAGCAAAGTCAGTAAAGTGTGTACATGTGTGTGCAGTTATAGATGTAAAGATACATCTCTAGATAAGTCTATTTATTTTAAGGAAATGGTTCACATCATCGTACAGGCTGTTAAGGTCTAAGTTCATAGACCAGATGTGAGACTGGAGATTCCTGACACGTGTGGCTCATGAACCCAACATTGACTGCTGGCTTCGGAAATGGAGGAATCCAAGGTCGGCAGCTAAGATGGAAGGATGCTGACTCCCACACAGGCTGTGATAACTAATGAATCCATTTCTAGAGTCGCAATCAAAGTGCAAAGAACTGAAAGCCAGTTGACGACCAGCCAGATTCGGGATTCAGACCCAGCAAAAACCAGGTGATCTTTGCCAAAATGCTCCTATGTGCTGGAAACGGCCCATACCTCTAAGAAACTCCCTTCAACTGATTGGATGCTCCCCACAGATTGCATCTTGGAAGTGGCTGCATCATCTCAGATCTCATCATGAAGAGTGATGACCTCACAACTGCCAGGTCACTGAGAATCGTGTGCCAGCCAAGTGGGCGGGCAATCATAACGATCAAATAGGGGTCAGTGAAAATCTTCCTCGGGGAGCTGGATGGACAAGGCAGCTAGAACAATGAGCTCAAAGGTGCACCGAAGATGAAGAAGATGGCACAAGGCTGCCTAACATTTTGTTTCACTGCCAAGGAGTCCTGGTGGAGCCGTGGTTTAAGCACTAGCCAAAAGACCACCCGCCGCTCTGAGAGAAAGCAGAGACAGTCTGCTTCCATAAAGACCGCATGGACAGTCCTCCTCTGTCCTGCAGGGTCACCATGAGTGGGAAGTGACTCAGCGGTGGTGGCAATATGTGTGTTTGTGTGTGCGTGCACATGTGCGCGCGTAGTCATTTTGGAACTCACTGACTTCTCCCTCTTTATTTCTTCCCTTTTTTGTGATCAATTAAGCTAATCCGTAGCAACAACACAGCCACAAAGCCAGGGTGGACTCTGGGAACTGGTTCTGGGTATGATTCTTGCAGGCATATCTCTTCCTGTAGACCTTTGCCCTTCAGGCTGGTTGAGGAAGCATCCCCTTTCCCAGGAAGTACCTCGACAGAAGCTGAAAGACTTCTGAAGAGAGCTCACCTCCTTTTGACTTGGCCAGGGGACAGCGTCGGACAAGTGAATGACTCTTCACTGCCTATCCATAAACCCTCCCAAGCACACTCCCTCATTCACATTTCAAAACCACTTTATTACCAAAATGAACAAAAGAAGAACGACATTTAAATTAAATAAATTACACACATATCTCAATAGTCCCGGGGCCTCCCGGGGACGATAGCATCACAGGTTTGTATCAAGAAGAACAGTCAAGGGTCTTGAAATTCTGGATTCCTTTGTTATCTTGCCCCCTCTTTGTGCCACCACCACGTCCAGAAGAGTGATGGTCTATGTGAACTTGGCATTTGGTTTCAAAATATTCCAGCGGTGAAACTTTCTCTGCTGTCTTCCCTCAGCCCCTGTGTTTCCCATCTTACCTCTGCGGGGGTTTTGTGAGGACGTTGCCCCTGGACCTGCTGTAGGCTCTCTCTTGAGCTTTGACCAGCCCTTGGTCAGCATGAATCCACAGGCTGGCCTGCACATTCACAGTCACTTCACCAAGGCCCCAACAGACATTCTTCCAAAGCGGGTCTCTGACTTAGGTTAATTGAAAGCTTGATGTCCTTCCCCCTTCTCCTGGGCCTGAGCTGGACTTTAAAGGAGGTGGAGTAGGGGAGGATGAATTGTCATTGGCTAAGGTTTTTATCCCCCTGGAATTTGGCACTTCTGGGTGCTGGGCATGGTGAATCCCAGATAACATTGTCTTCTGCCTTCCAAGTTTTGAGCTCCCTTGGCAGTCAATTGGCATAATGAATTCACAGAGAAGCCATGCTTGGAGGCCAAGAATGTGTTGGGCCTTTGCCAGTACCCACTCCTTTAACTCCTAGCAGACGGGGCTCTGGGCTGGCTTACTCTGCACACAGACACACGGGTCAGGGAGAAGGTGGGATTAGGGTTGCTTTTTCCAGGCTGGGCCAGCCAACCTGTCAGGGCAGGAGTCTTGACATTGAAGGAATTCCGAAGTAGCAGTGGGGAGAAGTCAGAAGGCTTTCTGTGCACTTCTATGGACATGTTATAAAACATGTGGAACCTCCTTCTTTTCAAGTGAAGAGTGGGGTTTCTCCTCACTCTCTTTGTATACATAACGTGACTCACCCCCATCTAACAGTTTCCTGAAAGGAGATGGGCCCCGGTCCTGAGTTGTCCGCGGATCCCTGTAGAAGAAGCTCCCACAGGGGCCAGCTCCTCTCTAAGGTCAACTCAGCTTGTCCTTAGAGGGCACCTTCCCTGGAAGGTGGCTTAAAGTCAGGGGCTGACCAGGGTGTTAAAATGTTTGGTTCTTTGCCGAGTGAAGTTGAAGGCAGGTTTTTCAAGGGGAGGGGACATTTCCCTGGTGGGTCCTGAGGTCAGGGGAACTGTCAGGACTCTGCTACCACCATTTGGACTGGCTTGGCTCTAGCACTTCCTTTCTGCCAAGTCTCAGGGACAAAGAAGGACTTCTGAAAGCCTTTGTGCAAAATCACTGGTATCTCTTGGTCAGTTGCGGGGGTGGGTGGTGGGGGGAGCTCTACCCAGAACTCCCTGGCTTTTGGGGTTCGTACCCAGTCTCCAGGGGGAGGGTGTTGTCCTCAACAGCAGGGGGACTGACAATGTGTCAGGAGGCCGGGGAAGCTGCCTCAGGGCTGCTGCCCTGGGGAGGTAGTGCTGGTGGTCTTGAAGACTCCGGGCTCTCCCCAGGCTAGAGTCTGACATGTTGCAGAGCAGTGGAGTCTCAACAGTCTTGGGGCAAAGAGAGGCTCCGGGACTGTGGGGAGCACAGAGCTCCAGGGGTGAAGACCTGTCAGGGACACGATTGGGTGCAGCTGGAGAGAGAAAGGCCCTGAGGGTGAATCAAGCTCAGTGCTGGGTGGGCACGAGCCCCCCGTGGCTGCAGCCCCTGTGTCTGCACTCTCCATCACCCAGCCACACGGGCCCAAGGGCACTTTCGAGGTCGACACTCCAAGGCAGCACAGGCCGACTTTTGCATCTGTTCTCGGCTCCTTCTCAAATCCTGGATGGGGCCCTGAAGGGCAGGGCCTGGTGGGTGGCGTGCAGGGAGCAGGAGGCTTGCTCCTCGCTGGCCAGGGCCCTGAGGGCCAGACATAGGTCAGAGAGGTGGGTCCAGGGCCCTCACTGGGGCCAGTGGGCTCTTTGCGCTGCTGAGACTACCTCTTTTCAGAGATGCCAGGAAGGAGGCTGGGGAAGGAGGGAAGAGGAGGAGGAGTCCGAGGATGCTCTCTTCTCTACCGGTCCCGCCCTGTGGTCCTGGTCTCATTCTCCTCGGAGTCCCAGGTGGAGCTCGTGGAGGTAGCATGGGCGCGGGCCGGGCCCTCACAGGGCAGTCAGCGTCTCTGCGTGGAACATGCTCCCGAACATTTCCTGCAGGGCCCGGGGATGGAAAGGGGAGGCGAAGAGTGAGCGTTGGCCCTGGTGGGTCCAGAGGGGCTGAAACCCCAACAGGACTCCGCAGGCATCGTGAGGGCGTGTGTGTGTGTGTGTGTGTGTGTGTGTGTGTTGGGGGTGGGGTGGGGGTGGGAGAGTGTGTCTCTGGGAGTATGAGGCAGCATGTGTCTTTGAGTGTCTGGGGGAGAGTATGAGTGTGTATTTGGGGATGTGACAGAGTGTCTTTGAGTGTGAGTGTGTATCTGTGGGTGTGAGACAGGGCATTGGCTCAGGGTACGTGTGGGAGAGTGTGACGAAACGTGACCGTGTGAGTGGCGTCGGTGTATGGAATGAGTGAGTGTGTGTGTGAGTCTATGGGTGTGTGGTATTAGTGTGCGTGTGCATGTGAGTGTAGGTGCAGGATCGGCAACCACAGGATCCACCCCAGGATGTTGTGACTGTCCACACCCTTCCTCCCCCTGTTCCATTGGCATGTCTTCCTCGAGAACGTTCGGTGGGTGGGATGGGCTAGCTGCAAAGCCGTCTTGCTCTCTCTGGTCAGTCATATGCGTCCCCCCCCACCCCAAGCTTTTTGGACGGTGCTACACATGCCCGGTCAGCTCTGGACCACACGGGGGACCTCATGACTTGGAAGCAACTCAAGCTGAGGGGTTTAACGCTGGACAGTGATTCCCGTGAGGGGTGTGGTGGGGGTGGGAGACAATTAAGTCTGTTGCATCTTGGTGGCTTTCTCCGAATGTCTCTCACATGCCCCCAGCACCCTCAGAGACATGCTCCCAGGACTGCAGAACCCCAGGCCACAAGAGGGGAGGAGGAGGAAGGGGAGACGCCTCGCCACATCTGAAGGCAGCTCTCGCTAAGCCTGGTTATCGGTTCCTTTGAACTCGGGGTACTGGGTTAGTGCTACTGCTCACGGAGGGCCGGGCAGGCTAGGACTTCCTCGCAGGGCAAAACTGTCAGTTCTTAAGGTCTGCTCGCATGTACCGAGAGTTCACATGAAGCCCTAGACTCCATCGGATTCTACCAGAACGTTTCTGCAAGGCAGAGGTCTTTTTTATCTGGCTAACCTGGAACTGTGTCAGGCAAGTAGCAGGCGCTCCATAGAGGTCTGCAGAATTCAGGGGAGGACTTAGCCCTCCCCCCACCCCCATCCCTTTGTAAGGCAGAGGGGATAAATAATAGCTCCCTTATTTTTGCAGTCCCTTATTTTACCGCTGAGTGAGGTAGCTTGCCCGAGATCAGTAGCGGGTGCTTTGGAGAGTTAAGAATAGCCATTTGTCCTCTTGGACTTGGCCCAGGGTCTCTCCCTTCCCCCAGCATGCCTTGCAGTGAGTGAGAAGAATTAACATCTGCTATTAAAAGGACGAGAACGAAGCGTGGCTGCCTTCAAGGTGACTGCTCCGACTTGGGAGTGAGAGAGCCCACGGGCACGGTGTGTCTCTGAGGGTCTTGTTCTTCCCTTCTGAGCCCCACCTCCCATCCACCCCGGACATCCCCTCCCAGGCCCCCTGTGCCAAGTTGGAACAGCTTACCTGTTCCAAGTCCCAGTAGCCAGGACTGCCCTCCTCAGCATCGTACAAGGAGAGCTCAGGGGTCACTGGGATCTGCAGAGGGAAACGGGCATTGAATGGCCTCCGAGGTGGGGAAACAAGACTGGCACTGCATGGCAGGCCGAAGGACAGAGGGCCGATCCTGGGCGCCCACGGTGTTTGCTGATGTGTAACGTACTCTCTCATGCCTTCCCACACCTTCTTCACCTGCCTCACCACGGACAGCACATGCAGCCCTGACCTCCCCCTGCCGACAGGCCGGTGTCAGTGCACAGGCATGTCCGTGACCAGCTGCCTCAGGTGGAGGAATGCATCGCCCCTCACAGGGCATCTGTGGCCTCATCTTTAACAATAAGACTCAGACTCCCATCGATGACCTCACTCCGTTAAAAACGACAACAACAACACCCCTCAAAAAAAGCATGTTCACAGCCATGGCACCAATTCTGACCCATGGTGACTCGATAGGGCAGGGTCGACCCACCCTTACGGGTTTTCAAGGCTGCAACTTTTTGTCGGAGTAGAAAAACCTCATCTTTTTTTCCATGGAGTGACTGCTGATCTCGTAGTTAGAAGCCCGCTGTGTAACTCACTACACCATCAGGGCTCCTGTCCCTAATCCAAACTATTACAAATGTGTGTGTGTAATTTATGTATATGAGTGTATATGAATACATATATGAATACAGTTATGTATATGAGTACATATAATTCCCTATTCTACAGATAAGGAAATGGAGACGAATATATATATGAATGGCTCTCATTGATATACCTGAATCTATAATTGCCATTGAATATAATTTATATCTGAGCCCATAAAATCATATACAAACATAGAATTTTATATATAAATACGTTTTCTATCATTTATCTATCTGTCACAGGTAATCCAGAACCTGCAACAGCTGACATTCATTAGTGAGATGATTACTCTTCTCGAATTCTGCCCCAACCCCGCTCTTGTTTTCCCAGACAAGGCGGGGGAGATAGGGAAACACATCCTCCCCCTGTTTCTAAGCGTGGAGGGTGGCAGCCAAACCCTGTGTTTGCCCCGATAGTCTTTCAACACCGAGAACAGCTGGCTTCTCCTTCATCGGTGCCCTACAGCAGAGAGCAAATGGTTGGTCGAGGGCCAGAAAGGTCTTTCATATGACCCACAAAGGGCAATAGGAGGTCTTCATCAAGGGCTGGGGCACAAACACAACCTTGCCAGGCCGAGGGCAGAGACTGAGCCAGGATGGACCTTTGAGGGTGCCTGCGAGGCCTAGGCTGGGTTCCCACAGGGTAGGCTTGTTTGATGAAGGGGCATCGTAAAATTTGTGGGAAAACTCCATCACCTTTTCATTCTGTTTTGTCACCAACTTTTGGAGGTCCCCTCCTCACCTGATTTGCATCGGATTTGTGTGCTGCTTCCCAAGCTAGCAAATTCAAAGTCAAAAGACAGAGACACTAGGCACGGCCTCTTTGGCGAGCGGTCCCTGGCCTGAGAGCTTTAAGCTCAGTTACAGGAAAATGGAGAGGAACGCTCCCTCACCTCCCCCACAGACCTTGTAGGGTGAGTTAAGGGGCAAGGCGCGCCACGCTCGAAATTAAGGAACCTTGGTACAGGATTTTGCAATCCTTCCAAGCGACCCAAAAGTGCTGTCGAGTAACTTGTCAGCAAGATGATTCTCGTGTAACCTAAAGTGAAAGCAGGAAGGTAGACCCCGCTATTTCCCAGCACCTGTGTTACAGTAAGGCAGTGAAGATTCAGGAACACCAGGACGCCCGCGATTCCAGAGCCCTGGGAGCCTGGAGTTGTCCAGGTGCAGGGAGGGACCTTACCCCTGGGAAGTTGGGTTCCGGGGCCATCTGTGTGGCATTCGCTTGGGCAAAGAGGACGGCGTCGTGGATGCTGGGGAAGACGTGGCTGCGCTCCAGACACCCATCCTCGAAGATGCCTCCGTGGCTAATGTCGTTGTACACCTGGGCTGGAGGAAGGAAACACCACCTTCAGGAAGCTAGCAGCTACTGGGCACCAGGACTGCGGGAGGACCGTGAGACCACAGTCAGGAGAGGAGGGAGAAAAAGGCTTGAAGTTTGGGCTTTCTATGCAACCGGAGCCTCGGGTTCTGCAGTCCCTATTCTCCACAGCAGAGGGCGGTGTGATATTAAGGATGCTGGCTCTTCCATGCAGGGCAGAAGGAAGTAGTTTGAACTAGCAAAGTCAAACTTTGCAGTGATGGAAAGGGGAAGGTGAAACTGTTCTTGAGAGGGCTGCTGCTGGCGCTACCCCTTTCAGAGCCCATCCTGCCTCTTGTTTACCCAGACATTCCCCCTAAACCTCAGAAGCCTTGTTCTGAGCAACTCCTGGAGATGCTTTGCTGAGGGGGTGTCCAGAGAAGGCGGGAGGAATTCCACGGATTCTCACTCTGGAAGGACATGCGTGGGTGCGTCTCTGCCTGGGACTTGCTCAGGCCAGCCCTGAAGTGGAGCAGCCCGGCTGGAAGGTTCTGACAGAAGGTCAGTGTGGAACGGGGTGCATGTGCGTGTGCCTTACACGCTCATGTGAACCTGCGTGTTCTTATGGTGGCTTCCTGCCCGTGCACAGTGCGCACACATGATCCACCTGACGCCGGGCTGCCCCGCCGAAGGGTCCTTGTACCACCGAGACTGGCGCCAGTGCTGAGGCAGCTTCCCGGTCTTCCTGGTGTAGAAAGACCCGCCAGCCATCTCCTTTTACACAGGAGGGAATGGGTTCCCTGACCCATCAGTGACTCTGTCAGGGTCACCAGCACATGAGCCATGGGAATCCCCGGGGGGCCTTTCTCCAGTTCAGCCTCCGACCCCTCATCCGACTCTGCTCCCTTAGGGTGCCACCCTGTAACTCTGGGGGTGCCCTGGGGAAGCGCTTGGCTGTGAGCCCGCACCGTGAGGGCATGCTAGTGAGGTGGAAATCTTCCAGAAAGATCACAGCCAAGATAAGCCTGTGCTCCTGGGTCAACCCCAGTCAAGACGGACCGCACTGCAACCAAGAAGAACAAGTCGACCGACTCCCTGGGGGTACAGACAGGGTAGGCTTCTAACCAAAAGGTTAGTGGCTTCCCCTTAGAAGGAAGACTGGGAGGTCAGCCATGTGATTTTACATCGGGCTGCCCGGTCAGAAGTAGGCTCTCATGGTG
>PVJH01012971.1:0-62243 GCA_004026705.1 Nesogale talazaci | reverse complement strand
GGAAGACGCTCCCGTGCGCCCGAAGGCTCTGAGCCGGGCCCCCCACCTTCCCAAACCTTGTCTCTCCCTGGACAACGCCCAGTTTGGGCTCCAGGGTGAGAAACGAGCAAGCTCTCCCTACCCTCCTCCACCCCCACCAACCTTGGTCAGGCACCCAGGCCGTCCTGAGGAGGGAGGTGGGCATGGCGGGGGCCAGAGGTGGGCATGGCAGGGGCCAGGCGTTCGGAAACTTACGTGGCCAGAGCCGCTTAGATTAGCCTTTCTTCTTCCTTTGTAGTTTTGGAGGGAATCGGGGTTTGGAGGGAGCCGGGGGCTGAAGGCGATGAGACACCAGGCAATGAGAAGGTAGAAAGGGGGAGGGGTGAAGTCGTCTGAACTAGTCAACTTTCCTGAAGGCTCTGTGGGTCAAGGGCCTGGCTCCAAGTTTCCCCAACCTCCGCAGCAGTGAAGCCCGGCTGCCTGGCTGCCTGGCCCCTCATCTTCCTGGGTGGGTGAAGTTTTCCATGGTGAATGAAGGCTAGACTTCCATCTGCGTGGCCCAAGTTTGGGTAACAGACAACTCCCCCTTCACCCCCACCCAGCAGTGGGACTCCATCCAGTGTTAAACCACACATCCTAAATGGATAAGATAGGGACTTCTTTTTAACAACGTCTTGCTAGGTCATCATGGCTAGCTCTTGATTAATCATTCTTTCCAGGGATGTTGGGTATGTGGGCAGGTTTTTTGTTTGTTTGTGGGTGTTGGTTTTCTTGGGGGAGGAGAGGCTTCTTAGTCTTTTGACGGAGAATTCAATATTGTAAAGGTGCATCACCAGAGGTTAAGTTAGAAGCAGGAGAAAATCTTAAGTTTTCTAGCAAAATCGTTTCCTTTGCCACAGATGACATGAGCAGAGAACACAAGATATTTAAGAGGAAACAAATGCTACCTCCAAATTAGGAATATTGTTGGATAGTATCTTAATATCTGTTGTCATTGCTATTAGCATGATTTTAGGACACAATCGTTAGCAAATTTCAATCTCATAAGGAAAGATAAAAAGGAGGGAAACTTTGAGGGGATAATATTCTAACTAGTCCCTCACTCCACTCCCATATAAGGTTAGTTCGGGTGGGAAGGCAACTCCTGGCCTCTCTGGGAGATCAACACATGTTGGGGGGGAGGGGGGAAATACATTTCCATTTTCACAATGGGACTTGGCTCCAGCAAATCTTAGCAAATAGGCGCTTTCTGAAAACTCGATGGTCATTTAAAATAGCCTCTGGTTGTAAGGGAAGGCACACCCTGAAATGGGGATCTGGTCTTAACTCAGTGTCAAGGTCAAGATTGGAATGTTGGGAATGGGAGGAGCCAGCAGACCAGGTTACCTGCTCCTCATACTTGTAGGCTTCCTGAGGTTTCTTCCTGATACCCAGGCCCATCCCTTGGCTATTGGTGGAGGAAAGTGCAAAAACTCCCATTTTCCTCAAAGTTGCCTCCAAAGCCATTTACAGTAACAAACTGTCAAGAATTCATTTGTTGTTGACACAGATCAGTAGATAACTTAAAAAACGAGAAAAAGCTTGCTTCAACTGTATCCAGGGACGTGGACTTTTCTTTAAAACACCAGAAGTTCTGAGCATTTAAATTTATGGTCGAGTGATTTTAACATGAAAAAAAAACACACACACCCAAAATGGGCACCGAATATAATAATAATGTTATGGCTGCAATAAAAATGTACCAATACTTTCATTTCTTTAGAAAAGAACAGTGAACGGAATTCTAGAATTTAAAATGTCAAACGTCGTGACTGTCACCCAAATACTGAGAGCCTCCCCCTTAAAAGAGGAGGTGCTTAAGTCTATTCATTACATTTTTAAATACAATTCCTTATCTCCACCATTCTATTTGCTGACCTGCAAACTCATTATCATGCAGATTGGGCTCCCAATATTAAACAGCACCCTAAATTAATCACCCAAAAAAAGATCTTTTGCCCTCTATCCACTCCAACCCCCCAATAGCATATCTATTCCGTTTCTTTTTGAAATTCCCATTGCAAATGAACTGTTTATTCAAATGAGTTGCTTCACCGAAGGAAGATTAATTGGATTAATATTTTATCACAAAGCAAACAACCATGTTTTCATTGTTATTGATTTTAATGGAAACAACGTTCTTAACATTTTTACCTACAAACCATGAACTTTGAAAATACATATTTTGCAAATGTTTTTCTTTCCATCGTTTCATTTCAGAACCGCTGCAGTTATTCACCGCTATATAAATATTATAGCTGCGAGAATTTCTGAACTATGTACAGCAAAACAAATCAGGCTTTGCTTTCAAAAACTGTAAATGGACTATGGTTCTTTTAAGAAGCACTTTAACTGTAAGCAAGCACTGCTCAACTGGCCTTACTCGTTGCCACTGTTCCAGACATATGCTATCTTTTAGAAATATATAGATAGCTAGATAGACTTGATAGGCAGATTAGAGTAGATATGTCATAGATACAAACATATATAGGTATATGGGTGAACTCTAGATAGAACAGACAGACATGCATCCTGCCACAATGTTCCTTTTTATGTAAGGTAATAAAGAACTAAGGGACATAAAACTCATTAGGTTACCTTGTGTTTACATATGTAGGGCAGGGATGATTAAATCCAGCTTCTCAGTCTTTGAAGTACAAGATTGAGATGTCATGGCCACTAACTGACTTGATCAGTAATATTTGATTTGCATGCCGAAAATCCAGGACAAACACATTTAAACTCCCAGTTAAACAACCATCTGAGCTAGAGATAGAGAAAGGAGGGTCTTTCCAGGTGGAAACTGACACAGTAAAGAAATCTAGACTGCAATAGAAAAATAATTTAACAATTAAAAAAGGGGATCTGAGTGAATTATAAATACCATGAAACAGGACTTAATTTGCTGGCATCTCCTCTGTGTAGAAGGAGGCTGTTACAAAACAAGTGAAAGGAGTCAGTGGTTCAAAACTTGTAAATTGTGTTCTTTCAAACCAATAAATTTTTAATGCTAAAGCAGTTATAATCAAAAGCTGTACAGACTTTGTTAGAAAACATTTATCCATAAATATTGTTCAGTTCCCGGCACTTGTAGCAATAATTAAATTACAAACGATAAATATGGCATCAATGGATATGTATTTACAAAAAAAAAGTTATTACAAAAGGCAACTGCATACTAAAAGTCACAATCCTGTAGA
Source organism: Nesogale talazaci (assembly GCA_004026705.1). NCBI lineage: Eukaryota > Metazoa > Chordata > Mammalia > Afrosoricida > Tenrecidae > Nesogale > Nesogale talazaci. The sequence continues at coordinate 59,025 of PVJH01012971.1, read as the reverse complement.
GTAACAACACATCCTCAGCCTGAAAAAATACTGAACAACAGTTTCGACCCCATTAGACAAAAAAATACATTCACAAGTGTAATGCTTTGAGAAAAAGTTCAAGACATAACAGGACTTTGGCACGGTTTAAGACTGTGAGAGTTTAAACAATCACCACTAAGGCGAAGAAGATTTTCCATCAGTTTAACATTACCACCACCAAACCTCTCTCAAGAAACAGGACAAGTGTTCCAACAAATTGAAGGGGGTTAGGGATAGGGTGGGTGGAGAGCAGAGGCGGAGGGGGTGGGTTGGGGGTGAAAGTTAAAGATTTTTTAAAAAACCCTTCAAATGCCAAAACATTATTTTCTAATCCTGAGAAAAGGGCATGGTTACGTTTGGCTCTTGCCCCAAACCTTCCTGGATAATTGCAATTAACAAGATGTAGCCCTATATATGGCTGCTGGCCTTAAAATTCCATTTCCATCAGATTGGTCTCGGTTTTCTTTTAAAAATGCATTTGGTCCATTCTATGGAGAACAGGGGTTGTGTGTGTCCTCAGACGTACCATTCGTTAAAATTAGGAGGAAGTCCAGGGTTGTGGCTGCTGCTAGTTTGAACTGCAGAAGGGGTTTTAGTGGTATCTTTACTGTTTGCAGAAGCTATAGCGGGTGGAGTGGAAGATTCATAGCCTGAACTGGCAGCAGGGGAGGAATCTGACCCTTGAGATTCATGAACCTAAAATTAACATGTATATATTATAATGAATATAATTCCAACTGGCAATGTCCAAGCAAAAACAGCAGAATTCGAGCCCTGTACAAGGCAAGACCGCCCAGTGACCCACTTCAAAGAGAAATGCTGGTGTTTGTTATATTTTTAAATTACCATATTACCGATGTCTAGAAAAGGCCAGGAGTTGTTCTCCAACCAAACAGTTGCAGTGCTAAGACTGGTATTATGCAAAAGGACAAATAATACAACACTCCTCCGTTTTATTCCCCGCCCTGCAAAGACTGCTTTCTCAGCGGGCGGCATGGGTTAGGCAGTGGTTCTCAGGGGACCCCATCACATACTCCTGTGCCCAGTTTTCGCCAAAGCCATTTGGGCTTGGGAAAGTGGGTACAATCAAGAGTGGTACAGGGGGAGCTCAGAGGTTGAGAAGTTCGACAAACCTGAGAGACCCAGACCACTGTGCTCGGCTCTATTGTTTTATCTGAAGCCGATGAGCGAACAACCCACCCACCCCGCAAAAGGTCAGCATGGTCCCTCCCGGTTCCTTCTCAGCACGGGGATGAGCCAGGAGGCTGTAGCCACCAAAGCTTGAGCTTGGCGAGCTCTGCTAGAGCTTCCCGGTGAACCACCAATTGTTCCCTCCGCTTTCTCCCCCTTCCCCCCCCCCCCCCGTCCCCAAAATGGGTTCACGGTGTCACCGCTGGAGCAAATCGGATTTCACATGGAGGACAGAGGGGTGGCAGCGCGGACGCTTCCGTTCCGCGGCCGTGTCCCGGGCCCGGCCGAGTGTTTATAAACCGCCGACCGCTAATAAAGAGGTAATTACCTTCATGTGTTTGCGCAGAGAGCTCGGGTGCGTGTAAGACTTGTCGCACACTTTGCAGATATAGGGCTTGTCCGAGGTGTGCACATGCATGTGCTTCTTGCGGTCGCTGCTGTTGGCGAAGCGTCTGTCGCAGCCTTCAAATTCACATTTGAAGGGCTTCTCACCTGCAACGGGGCCGAACAAAAAGGGGGGAAGAGTGGTGGGGTCAGGACTGGCGCTCCCAGGAGTGAAGTGGCGGGACTCCGCGCACCCGGCCACCTTCCAGGGCAGGGAGCGCCAACTAGGGATGGCTGCGGCAGCTCTTCCCGGGGAGAAAAAGGGTGAAAGCTGGATGCGCCTCTGGCCAAGGGATTGGGGCGAGGGGGGGGCCCAAAGTGGGGGCAGGGCCGGCCCAGAACCTGACCGACCCTTTGTTCTCTCCGGACTTGGGCGCCTCCGGCTCCTCCGAAGTTTTCCCGAAGTTGTGGCTCTCCCCACCTGGCCCAGGACTCCCAAAGCGCAGCCCCAGCCAGTGGCCACCTGGGCGAGGTACCCCAGCTCTGTCGGGACAATGGGCCCGCGACAGGACAATCGCGTCGGGCCCCTTCTTTTGTACCTTTCAATGAGCCTCTTTCAAATGGGGGCTTTTTTTCTTTAAGTGAGCCCAGCGTTAAAAGGCCTGGGTCGTCGTCGTACTTCGTGTTCGGAAAGTGAAAACTGTATAAATCCAGGGGCTTCAGACAGTTTTATCAGAGCTTCCGAACAAGGCACACAACTGTGGTGCCTTTTCTACTTTAGCTTTCCTCTTGGAGGACTGAATTGAACCTGGAACTCCAAATAAAAATACTTTGACAAAAGTAGCAGTCATTTAATTAGGAGATGTGCCAATCAAATGCAAAAAAGAGCGGAAGTAACGGAAAGTTCGTTTTCATTTGCATTTCTATGGTGGCCTTCCTAGAATGTGTGCCGAGTGAAGTCGCTTGTAAGCAATACGCTCTCAGCACATTCGGAGTTCCTTCAAAGTAACCCAGAAAAAGGGGAGACAAAAAGAGGCGGCGCCATTCGCTTCCTGGGCGCGAGAAGGTTCCCCAATTATTCCCGGCGACCGCCGAGCCATCGGCCAGGGAAGCTCTAAGTGGGCAAAAGCACCGCGGGGCGGGTGGAGCCAGGGCGGCAGGGCACTGACAGTGCGCCTCTCCCCAAGGGTCCGGGTGGTGTCGCCCCTCTCTTCCATGGTCCGCAAGCAGCTGGGGGAGGGGAGGGGTGCCCTCCTGCTTGGCCCACTTACCTGTATGGGTCCTCTTGTGGATCTTGAGGTTCTCCGAGCGGGCAAAGATCTTCCCGCAACCCGGGAAGGGGCACGGGAAGGGCTTCTCCCCAGTGTGCACGCGGATGTGGTTGACCAGTTTGTACTTCGCCTTGAAGGACTTGCCCTCGCGAGGGCACTCCTCCCAGTAGCAGACGTGGTTGTTCTGCTCCGGGCCCCCCACATGCTCCATGGTGACGTGCGTCACCAGCTCGTGCATGGTGCTGAAGGTCCGCTCGCAGCTCTTCTTGGGCCGGCTGAGCTGAGCCTCGTCGATCCACTTGCAGGACAGCTCCTGCTTGATGGGCTGCCGCATGTAACGGAAGAAGGCGCCGGGCCCGTGGTGGGCCGCCACGTTCACGCCCATGTTCATGTTCATGGGACTGTAGTTGGCAAACTGCGCGCCCGCCGCGTAGGGGTCCGTGCGCGGGCTGGCCACCGGGCGGTACGGATCCGCCCGACCGAACAGCTCCCCGCGCAGCCCCAGGTGGACCTGGTTGTTGTCGACGTGCCCGGTGGGCGACGGGTGCCCGGCGCCCTGCTCGTGCAACCCCGGGAAGAGTAGGTAGCCGGGGGGCTCGGGGATGGCCGCGGGCGCGTGCAGGCTGCCGGCTGAGCCGGCGAAGAGCCCATGCTGCCCGCCGCCCGAGGCCGCCTCTCCGAGCCCGGAGCCGCGCTGGCGGAACAGAAAGTCGCGCGTGGAGTTGAAGGCGGCCGAGGCCGCGCCGCCGTAGCTGGGCACCTGGCCGGCGTGGTGGTGGTGGTGATGGTGGTGGTGGTGGTGGCCCAGGGCGTTAGCGTAGCCCGAGCCCTGCGGCGTGAACGCCGAGCTCTGGCCCGAGGACAGGTCGTGAGCTGCGGCCGGGCTCAGCTTGAAGGCGGCGGCAGCGGCGGCGGCGGCGGCGGCCGCAGCGTGGGGCGAGTCCCCAAAGGGGTTCAGCCCCACGCCGGGCGCCTCGCGGTTGGGCATCTCGTGGTGGCGCGGCGCGCCGAAGCTGCCCACTCCCAGCGCGGGGAACTGCGGGCCTCCGTCCAGGAGCATCGTCATGGGTGGGGCGACCTGGTCCCGGCGGGCGAGCACGCGCGCGGACGAGCCCTTCCAAGTGCTGTGGTCGCCGCAGCCCAGAACCCCGAAGGCTTGGCCTGGGGCTGCAACTTTCTGTCGCCGCCCTGGTCGCCTGCAGAGGGAGAAGAGGGAGGAGGGGAGTCGCGGGAGGGGCGGGGAGGGGGCGGCGAGGGAGGAGAAAGGCTCGGGACTAGTCTGCTTCAACTAACTACCCGGCGCGCACAAAGAGCGATCGCGGCAATAGCGGCGGCGGTGGGGGCGGCGGCCGCGCGGGCCGGGCAAGCTCCTCTCCGCGGGCCGGGCAGGGCGCCGGGCGTCTCCAGGCTCCGCGCTCCGCGCTCCGCGCTCGGCGGCTGCGCTCGGTGGCGGGGCCGGGCGGCAGGCTGGCTCCGTCCTCCCGCGCGCCGCGCCAAGTCCCAGTCTCTTCGCCACCAGAGTAATGTCCTTGGACTGATAAAGTCAATCACTCACTCCTCGCACATAAACGGAGCGGGCGGCTGCCTGCGCGCGCCAATGGGGAGCCGGCGGGCCCGCGGTCAGCTGACCCCCGGCCCGGGCGCCCATTGGCCGCCGCCGCGCTGATTGACAGCGGGGCGCGGGGAACATGGCAACCGGGGCCGTGCGGGCGCCGCTGATTGGGCCGCGGCTGGACGCCTGGCAGGTGAGGCGGCCCGGACCCGCCGCACGCGAAGTGGGCTTATCGGCCAGGCGGCGGCGGGCTGGTCCCGGGGTTCTGCGACCCTGCCAGCGCGCGCGGATGGGCGCGCGCACTACCCGCTTCGGCCCAAAATGCCGCACGCCGCGACGCCGGCCCGCTGTCAAGAGGACAAGTCCGGCGGCGGGCGCTGGCAGCAGAGCCCCGGGGGCCGACCCGCTTCCGCGCCCTCTCCACCTGCTGCCGTGGCCTGAGGCCCCGAAGTCCTGGGCGAGACCGGGCCAGCCCGGTGAGCGCTGCCGGTGGTGTGGGCGGGCGGACGGGCGGCCCGCCGACGGAGGCCCAAGCCCGGATTGAGAATGCCAGCTAGAGTCTTTCTCCCCAGTTCCCGTCTGAGCCAAGTGGTGTCCCTTTAGTTTTCGAGAAGCAACAACCCGTGCTGCTGCTTCCACCACGCCACACAGCTCATCTGCGCGCACCCTCACACCCCAGGGACACGCGTGCCCATCAAAATTACAAGCACAGACACAAGCTACGGAGTTAACACCCAACAAACTCGGGTTCAGCACCGTACACTCAGTGGCACAACAAATTAGTCACAAGACCGAGTAAATACACTCGCCTCACACTGGAAACACACGCACAGATGACTACCACACGCGACAACACGTTAAATTTGGCTTCCACAACACACTGCACACACACACACACACAGCACAGCTGCACGCTGAGCACGGGATTAGAACTGCTTTCAAAACATAGGGCTGAACAGCTTCGCATGCTCAACATTTTCAAAAGCAAAAAGGGCGAGGTGGAGTTTGGAAGAAGGAATTTTCCTCCCAGGAAAATTCGATCGGATGGCCACAGGCTTGGTGTTTGGGAACAACCCAGACGGTGCTCCCATCCCGTAGCCAGAGAAGGGGCCTGGGACACCCCTTGGATTGCTTTCTGGAGTTGTAAGTGGGATTGACTTGCACCTTTGCTTCTGTCTGCGCCCAGGTCTTTCGGGCCGTGTTGGCCAGGTTCGCCCAGGGCTACAAGTTCATTCTTTGGAACCCCAGCAAAGCATTTGCAAGGGATGCAGGGCCGTGAGAGCGGAACGAAATGGCCGCGAGATCGACGATTGTGACGGGTCACATCCCGAGCGGCTTGAGCCAAAGTTGGCGGCGCTGGCGCCGAGAGGCAGCCTCCCAGCCTCTCAGTCCTCAATCTTGGAATCGGAACCTCTGATCAAGTTCAGAGGCGCCTGGAGAGACGCCCGAGAGAAGCGCTTCCAAACTGCAGCCCTTCACTTCCTGGCCCCCAGCCCGCCCAGCCTAGACTTCACCTTCCTCTTCCTCACCTCTCATGGGAGTCACTCCCTCCCACCCAAATCGCCCTCCATTCTCCCTCCACCACCAGAGCCCTCTCCCCAGATGGAAAGGTGAGTGCACAGCTGCCTAAAATGATTTCATCTACTGAAAACTAGTTCTTCACGAATCTTCGCAGAGTCGCTTACCAGATGTTTTCTTTAAGGCAGGCGAGATTTCAAGGAAGAACAAATTTGCTGAAATCATGCAAATTATTTCCCTGAAGGCAGGTTTATTTCTTTATTTCTAGGTATTTCTCCTTCCCATCCTTCAACTCCTCTATCTAACTCTCCTGGCCTTACACACACACACACACACACACACCACCACCACCACCACCACCACCCCATCCTAGCCCTTGCCCTCACCCTGGCCCCTGGGCATGTTAGTTGGCTGAGCAATTTGGATTTTCCCTTGAGTCCATCAGGGAGAACTGTTCTCAAGGCACAGGGGTAGAGAAGGGGCATCTACGAGTTCTGGCAGGGGCTGGCCCTGAAGTATGTGTTTCCAGGGGAGCCCACCAAGAAGCCTGAGACCCAGGAGTCCCAAGAGCTGGGCCCCCCCAGATACTGCCAAGGCTGACCTACCTGGTACCCAGTGTCCGTTTGGATGTGGCCACATTCTGATAATTAATTGCCTCCAGCATGAGCTCTGTAGTCCTGGAACAAAAAGGCATAATTCAATTAGATCATCAACAGAGACATGGGGGGGGGGGGCTGCTTGTTAAGGGGCCAACCTGAGCGACTTCGGCCAGGCCTATGTCCTGGGTTGGGAGTCCTTGCTGGTGCAGCCCAATCCGATTCAGGAGTGCAGCTGCTCAGTGTGAACACAGGGGTCCCGGTGCCCTCCAGAGGTAGAGAGAGAGCCCAGGAGCTTAGTGAACCACAGGGCAGAGACAGACTATTTATGGAACTCTTTTTCAGCTGGGGTGGATGAAATAAACCATGACTCTTGAAACAAGCTACAAAGTAGCAATCTCTCTAGATCCTCCTAACTTACAACATCGCAAAAAGCAAACAACCTCCCCTCCCCCCCCCCCCCCCCCCCCCGGAAGCAAACCACTCCTGGTAAGAGGGGCAAGTTACATTTTCTGAGGTCTGTAGCTTCTTCTCTCCCCCCTTTGGTTTTAAGCAGACTCTAGGAACAACTTTTGGGGGGACAGGGGCCTTGGAAGTGCAGGGATGGGGGGCCGGGGAGGCTGTGTCTTGAGAGCAGAGTCTTGGCTTTAGAAGGAAAGTGAACAGGAGAAAAAAAAGTTTTTCCTGCACACAGGCTGCAGTGAGGTCCAACATAGCGCTCTGGGATGTTTTCTGGTTTCTTGTTTTCATATTTGCTGTTTGTTGTTTTCAAGTGAAGAGAGGAACCCCCTAGACTGGGCTGGGCTGGGCTGGGCTGGGCTGGAAGGCACTATTAAGTCGGGGGTCGTGGTTCTTGTTTTCCACTGTAATGGGGGGCTCCCAGGGAAACCTTGGTGTATGGCGGTTTACATGTACATTAGGCAGCACAAATTAACCAATAAATCTCATTTATGTATCGACCGGTTGTATGCAGTCTGGTCTAAATATCCAAATGTATATAAGGCTAGAGAATCTAACGGGATCCTTTCCCTCACATTGAGTTCAAATGGTAAATAGGGGAAATAGTCAGTGATGCCCAAACTTGGAGCAATAAATAAAAAATCCCCGCAACTGCTCACTGCCAAGCAGACAAATCTGAGGAGCCTAATCTTTAGGACCTATACTGGAGCAGGAGGGGGGCAGACCATCCTGCGGTCTGGGGGGTAGGACCGGCTTGCTTTTGAGCCCAGAGTCCCACTCTGGACATTTTCTACGTGACTGCTGGCCCCCTGCCGCACAAAAACAAGTACAATCCCCAGCCCAGGATCTCTTGGGCGGGGTGTGTGGGGTTCTTTCTGCAGGGACACAAAATTACCTTAAGCCCGAGACCTAGCAATTTTCTTTCAGTCCAAGGGAAACACTGCGGTCTTTTCTTCTGTTTTGTATTTAGAAAAACCTTGCAATCTAACACTCGCAACATTTTAAAGACCCTTTAAACCCAGCAAGCGGATTTCCGTTCTGCCAATGCTTCCTGATGTATTTCAGTAAATGGATCTTTGAATCCAGGAAGGGAATTATTCCGAAATGCTGAGTTTGGAGCCCCACCTTCTCCCTGGTGTTTCTCCTTGAAAGGTGTCCTTGAAATTCATCCTTATTTGCCCCTTCCCAGTTAAAGACTGTGCTCTTCACTGGAAATCCCTACCCTGCCTTCTGAATTCCATATGTTTTTGTTGTTGATTTTTAAAAGACTGCAAATTTCACTACTTTACAAAAATAAAGAGGGAAGAATGCATTTTTTGGAAGAATGCATTTTGACTTCTTTTTTAATGCTAAAATAAAGCTCTTCATTGACTTGGGGGTGGGGGTAGCAAGTTGAATTATGGATCTCTGGGTCTGGGGACCTGCAGACACACTAACCAACTGTCCCCACATTTCAAAGATATTTTCTAAGTCTCAAATTCCTTTACAATCCAATATAGAACGAGTAGCTATTGTTAATCAACCTTATTGATTATATTTTATTGATTAAATAATTATTTTTTAGAATCTCTTTTGCCTTTGTCTCCTATACTCCAGGGCATATCACTACCCAATAAAAGGAAATGCAAACCAGACAGAAAGGAGACATTTTCATTGTACTTGTCAATCAAGATTGTGCAAGCAGAGAGATATACTTGAACTTCAGAGACAAGGCTGAAATAAACAGGGATGAACTTGGAGAAGGTAAAAACAAGAGCTATGCGAATCCAGTTTGGGCTAGGAAAGGGAGCCCCTGACCTACAGGAATGATGTGAAAACCCTAGGTGGAGCACAGTGGTATGGACTCTAGACTCTATCGGGAGTGTAAAAGACCAGCTGTGATAGTGGCTCAGAAGTACTTGTTACTAATGAGTCCCTCTACTCCACCCACCCAAAGGGGCAGGTCACCTTCTAATTACCCATTATCCTTTGCAATAGAATAGCCATGTAGCTCTGGAGGGCCCAGTAGGAAAGAGACAGGCAAAAGCAAGTTTGACTTAACCTTAAATGCTTCCCCAGAGATTCATACAGACCAGGGAAGGAGGAGCGATTTGGGGTGTCCCGACGATCTTAAAGGAGCACACATTTACCCCAGAGGCCAAGTCCCTTCTAGCAGTTAAGTGGCCCATTAGTTCTAAAACACAAGTGATCTCCAGGTCCACACAACTAGAAAGTAAGTAAAGTAGCCTTGGCCTGACCAAAGGCATCAGTTTATCCTTTGCTCTGTCTTGTCCTGCACCCAAGGTGACTGGAAGGGTACCCTGGCACCACATCATGGTTTCTGGTTGTGACTTTCCTGTCTGCGCCTGGGGTCCTCATCCATCCCTTGCTAGTTCTTGTTCCTTAGTTCAGGTCTCTTCTACCATCTCATCTTCCCCTTCTCCTCCCTCATTGGCAGAGGCTGCAGGACCTATACATATCTTTTGCCTAAATGGAAAGAACTCCAGTTCTAGAAAACTAAAACTAAAAATGCACAAAAGTGCCCAGTCCTTGATGCTTTCAAGGCAGAAATGGCTTTTTTTGTAAAAATAGAATTGCCTGGCATCTTTGCATTTGATTTGGGGCCATTCATTTGATCCTTTCCAAGTGAGGAGAACGGAGAAAAGAACTCTAATATTAAAATAAAGCATCGGGCCTTCTGGGAGTTCTGCCCCCCCAACATACACACACACACACACACACACACACACACACCAGACAGTACAAAATGGACCTAAATTTGGCTAACTTTTGGTTGTAAATGAATGGCAAAGCTTTGTCTTTGTGTGGTGCTTGGAGTTAAGAATAACTTTTTTGTTGTTCCAGGAGGAGAGGGAGATTATGTGATGGGAGACCATCTGAAGCTAGTGAAGTCTGAACAATTTTGTTTGGAACTTGCTGGAAGAAGTTTTCAGACTGGGGTTGAAGACTAAGAAATGGACTAGGTATTTTTTTAACTGGTGGGGTTTAATCCATCAGGATCTTATTTTTCAAGCTTCAGTTTGAAAAGAATCTGATGTTATTGTTGTTTTTTTTTTAATCATCACACCTTAATTATTTCTGGGAAATAATTTGGCTCTGGGAAAAGAGAGAAAGGAAGAGAATCAGGCCAGAGAGGAAGAGGCAGCAGGAAGAAGATGGGTGGAAGAGAGAATAGAGAGCGAGAAAGTGGTGAATATCTCAATCAGTGACTAGGCGACCTCTGACCCAGAGGGTGGTTTGATTGTCTTTCTTCTTTGGCTGGAGAGACACCATTTATTGACCCTTTCTGCGTGAGTGAGCCCTGAGGGGCAACCACAGCCAGCCAGGCTTGAGAGTCAGTGCCAGTAAAGTTGCAAAAGCTGTCGCATGCAGCCTGTCCTCAGGAGGCCTAGCTCTTTCTCCTCAATGGGGCTCTCTCTCTCTCTCTCTCTCTCTCTCTCTCTCTCTCTCTCTCTCTCCCCCCCCCCCCCCCCCCCCCCCCCCCCCCCCCCCCCCCCCCCCCCCCCCCCCGAATCACGCTCCTCTCACCCCATCCACCTCCCTCCTTAAACCGTTGCTGAGAGGGGCCATGGAATCAGTATACCAGAACCAAACTGTTGCTCAATCCAGCATTATCTTCACGATTGCTATGTTTGTGCCCAAGGATGCAGCCGCTGGCCTATCAGTCCATCTCCTGAGGGTCTTCCTCTTTTTCCACTACCTTTCTCCAGAGACTGCCTCTCCCCCATGTGGTTGTTATAAGTTACCATCCAATGAAGTCAGACTCTCCACTACCCTCCCCATCCCTGTGCCCCCCTAGGGTTTTCAAGGCTTTGACTTTTCAAAAGCAAGTTGCAGGCCCTTTCTTCAGAGGTGTCTGAGTGCTTAACTGTTGGCACCACCAGGGGCTCCTTAGACTACATTATTGATGGGTGCCACAGCGTCTGTGTTCAAACTCATTGTCACCCATGTGAATGAGTAGGACTGCTCCCATAGATTTCTAGGCTACAATCTTTGGGGGAGCAGAGAGCCAGGTCTTTCTCCCATGGTACCACTGGGCAGATTCAAACTACTAACCTTTGGGTGAGCAACTGAGTGCATAAGCATTGCACAACCAGGGCTCCTTAAACTATAAAACTAGCTGAGTGTGATGATTCCCTGATGCTTCTGGCTGGCTAGCTCATTCACCTTACATTGTCTCTCTCGCACTGTCTTCTTCCTGGCCCTCAGGCCACGATAAGCCTCTCCTTAAGATGATACTTTTTCGCCGCCTGGCCCAGGTTGGTAAGGAAAGCAAACAGTCCCAATGTTCCCAAGCAGGGGCTCCGTTCAGATTACAGCTGCCAGGGGCAGAACAGGACACTACGGGTGGTTTGCATCAAGCTGAGTTTCAAACAAATATCGTGTTATGATTGTTTAAAGTTGAAATATGTTCTAAGTCCTGCAGGGAGCCGACCCACGATAAAAGAGCACTGGCTGCTGACCCAGCGTTTTCCTTTAATGGGGTGTCTGGAATTTTATCTGGCCAATCTATGCTCAGGAGTCTGGCCAAGACGGGTTAGCTCGTCGCAATAGTGCTTTGACGGAGATATGGCCGGAATCAGTGCCAGGATCCATCGAGAGGAAATGGGGAGGAAAGTATGGGCACTTGCCTAGCCTAGGTTGTTTTCACAGGTCCCTCCACAGTTACTCGGTGCCATTTAGTTGATTCCAACCCATAGTGATCTTGGAGGACAGAGTTCAACTGCCCTTGTGGGTTTCCAAGACTGTGACTTTCCACACTCTTTACAGGAGCAGAGACCCTCATTTTTGTCCCGTGGATTGGCAGATGGGTTCGAGCTGGCAACTTTGAGGTTAGTTACCCAACATGTAACCCACTACGCCATCAGAGCGCCTTTTAGTGGAAAATAAACTTGACGACCAGGTGCTCTGCCAGCCCCAGAAAGCCCTGGCTGCCGTTCCCTCTCTTCCATAGTGGGAATTCTACTTCTCATTAGGAAGTCTAAGAGTTGCCCTGGCCAGATCATAGTGGAGGTAAAGGGCAATTTGGAAATTTAAAGCTCACCTGTTTTTTCTACTCGGGTGTGGAGCAATCCTTCATGGTCGGGGGTGGGGTGGTGGTGGTGGTGGTGGACTTGGCACCAGTCTGGGCAGGGTTAACAGAGGCCCAAGTTTTTACTTCCCCACTGCTTCCCATCCCACCCTGATGGCTCCTCCCTCTCTGTCTGCTGCCCCTGCCCGGAACAAGGACCTTTGGAGTGGGCAGGAGGGTTTCAGGCAGCTTCCCACCCCTCCTCTCAATCGAGGGGGAAAGGCCTGTATGCTTCGAACCAAGAGGCCTAGAACACTGCAAAGGCAGAGGACCGACCCACTGCTGCATATAGCCAAGTCCCATGCAGGACCAGAACCTTCTGTGCCCCCTGTGAATCCCAAAGCCAGAGTGGGTCCTATGCCTCCTCTGCTAGTTTAGTGCCCCTGGTCTGGGGCTCCATGACTAGGCTTGAGCGTTGTTTCTTGGGGTTCTCCCTGGTTCTTCTCACCCCCGCTTTGTGACCCTCAAGAGATAGAGGAACCCAATTTCAGTGGGAATGTTTTGATGAGGGGCTGTCAAGAGGGGGTTGTCAGCAGATGCAGTTCCCTGAGGACTCCGCAGGTCGTTCACCCAGCCCTGTCCTACCGACTTCCACCCAGCAGCTTCCACACGTCCTTCTGCAGCTGTCTTGGCCAAAGAGTCAAGTTTTGCTCCTCACCAAGGATCCAGCAAGCATATTTGATCAGCAGACCCCCAGTTCTCGCCCCCCCACTCCCACGTTCTTCACTATAGGTTCCTGTTAGCCACCTATTTAATGTGTGTGTGTGTGTGTGTGTGTGTGTGGACCTCGTCTACCAGAACCCTCTTTGCCCTACTTCCACTGTGCTTCTCCCAAGGGCTAGATCTGTGTCACAGTTGAGTTGTCCTAAACATAAGTCCACATAAGCCGAGCAAGCTTTTCCTTTTATCTCCTCCACCCCTCCAAAGTGTCCTTAGTCCTCCACGTCCTTTGGAAGCCCAGAGAACCTCCAGTGCTGCCTAATTCAAAGCGATGCTTGAGGAGGTTTATGAAGCCCATAACCACTTCTACTTTGATACACATTCCACCTGTCTGGCAGAGTTTCTGTTCCACCCTTGAAATGTGGAGGGGGCTTCGCTCCTTTGACACAGGTGTAAAAACTCTGAGCTGTGGCCCACTCTGTTGTGTGGTGTTCCATTGGAGACGTCCATTGTGATACCAAGATTTCATCCGCAGACTGCAGCCTCCCAAGGGGGGCGTGGATTGGGAGTGTTGCTGGCCTGCTACAGGGGCAGTCGAGTGGGAGTCTCATACTGGGATCTCTTGGAGATTGCCGAACTCGTCGGCTGCCCAGGCCCACTTGGATCGATTCTCTCACTTGGCTTATGGAGGGGTGCCATACCATGATGTAACTTGCCCCCCTTGATTGGTTACTTTAAAGAGGTGGCAGAGTGGTTACGCCTTAGACACCAGCTGTTCCCTGGAGAGAAAGATGAGGCTTTCCAAGCCCGTCAAAGAGTGACTGTCCCAGAAGCCTACAGGGGCAGTTCTACCCGTTCCTACAGGGCCACGGTGAGATAGAACAGACTCTCTATAGCAGGGAGATTTTGTTTTAAAATGATAATCTGCAAGGAAAGATTATACTATGTCCAATATCTGAAACCCATACCAATATTCCTATTTTTCTTTTCATTGTTTTACTGTGAATTAAAGAGCAAGTTTATTAATGAGAAAAATAGAGGAAAACAAAGAAAGACAAAGAAGAAAGACCTGCACAGGTCGAGAGAGACCAAGTCCTATGCAGGGGACATCCCCAGAAAGAGAGAGATCTCTTCCAATTTTTCTTTATCCAAACAATGAGTGTTGCATTGTAAGATCAAAGCATGGGGTTTTAGCACTCCCTCAGTGATTCTCATGAGGGAACCACTGGGGTGCTGTAGGTCAAGGTCAAGGACACACACAGACTACAAGGGTCCTGAGGGCCAGGCGCTCTCCAGGCCGTGCCCTTTGCCCAACCGAGGTTCCCATGAAGAAAACTCTCACCTTAAACGTTTGCCTCACTTTCCTCACTTTCTAGAAAAGCTCTCTTTTCATGCCTGCTTGGACATACAAGAGAACAATGGCTTCAGATCAAGGATGGTTTCTTCCTAGGGCTGATCCTCATTGAGGGTTACCATTTGGTCTGCTCACCCCAAGGTTAGAAACAACCAGGCCCTCTATAGGAGAAAGGTGAGTCTTGCGACTCCCATAGTTCGAGTTTCAGCAACCCACAGGAAAAAGTCAACTATCATACAGGGTCATTAGGAGTCAGAATCCACATGATGACAGTGAGGCACACTTATTTTTTCCCTAAGAGTAGGTGGATGAGGCTCAGCCCTGGTGGCTTAGTGGTAGTTTGCTGGACTGTGGCCCACAGGGTCGGCAGTTCAAATCCAGCAGCAAGGCTGGGCTTGCTCGTCCCACCAGGGCAGTGATGCCAGAAAACAAACAAACAAACAAAAAAGTTAGAGTATGTGAACGAAAGGGCTCCATGTTAGCTGCTACAGAACAGACTTTCCACTTGAAGAAACGGCCATTCCATCCCACTTCTCCCTAGCTCGCTCTGTTCAGCCCTGACTTCATACCAGAGGAAAAGAACAGTGAACAGGGCTTGACAAAGTAGTCCAAAGACATTTCCTTTGCCACCCTGATTGCAGTCCCCACTTCCCTAGATAGGCTGCCCTATCTAGGGGTTGGTGAAGCAAAGCAGTCTAGCTGCTTACAAAGGAGCATGCCCTTTGGGCTAGGCTGCAGGAACACCTCCCTGATATAGTGGAAAGCAGAGAGATGGGGGAAAGTGACTGCAGCTTGAATTACAGAGCAATTTGACACATCATTTCGCCCCCCCCTTATAAAAATGAAAACATTTTTCATTTTATTTTTTAGTTACCCAAGTAAGACAGTTTGATGTGGTTAGGTTTCATCACGTTATTAAAGGATAGGATTAGACCGTCTACTCGATGCGGCATGCTATCGTCAGGATTTCAAGGAAGTTCAGGGTGAACGATACGGTGTCTCAGTCTCACATGTGGACCAACACAACACAATTTTTGCACCCTGAGAGGAAATGCTGGGGTTTCAAGGCCAAGAACAAATACCGCACAAATAATATGCCGATTGACCACTTTAAAGTGGAAGTTACCTATCAGAGTTGATGTGTGTTTATGTGTTTTAAAACATGACTCTTGGCTATGCCATTTTCAGACATATTCCTGAGGTTTACTGCAATGAATGCTCAAATGACATCCTTCTTAGGGAAGAAATAAATCGACTTGAATTCTTTATTTTCCCAAGTGGAGGAGGGATTTCCATGAGTTTTCTACTTTTGTCCCCTTTAAGATCAAGCGGTCTCTTTGAACCAATTTTGGACATCATTTGGTAACAATGTAAGTCTTCTTAATTTCTCATTTCTGACCTCCTTCTGAAACACACACACACACACACACACACACGTCTAGCTATGGGCAAAGTGCCTGAAAGCGGTTTTTTTTTTTTTCACACATGGCCTCCAGTTCTTGAGCTGTGTTGTCATTCTACAGCTGGTCTGGGTTCAAATGAGCTGGGGGAGGGGGAGCAAACTGCTTTGGGAGCTGGCTTGGCACTACTTTGTCATCATGCATGTCACTTAGTTTTTGCTGATTGATTGCTTTTATAATGTAGGTCCATCTTAAGTCATTTCAAGAAACAAAAGGAGCCCTCTGGGGTTAATAAAATGGAGGAAGTGCATTGTGCTTTTGCTCTGTAATCCCGCATGCTTTGATTTCATGGAAACCACATATTCAAATGAATTCCTTTTATTTCAATACCCGGGTGATCTTTGCAGTTATCTAAAAATAGGCCCTCCAAAGAAATCGCATGTTGTTCAGGCCTCACATGGAAAGGATCGCACCATTTGAAATGGAGTCCTTGATCTTGGCGACCATGGTTTTCAAGCACTGGCACCAACCCCACCATTAAAAAAAAAATTGGTGGGAGAAGCATGTAGCCTTCCAGTTTCCCAGAGAGGCAGCATGGCCAGACCCTTTTGCAAAATCACACAGACTACAGAGGCATCCCGCAGCTCCCCTGCTTTCTGTTTCATTGCACTGAATAGAAAGACGTCAGAAAGAAATTTCCCTCTGAGCAGAAGGTGGAAAGGAGGCCTCCCAGTCACATGGTGGCTGTCCCCACTTCATCCTTCTTAGATGAACAACTTTGACTCAGCCCCTTCCCCTCCTAGTTGCAGAAGGTGGAGCAAATTAGGGCAAGAGAGGAGGTTTATGGCCATTCAATCAATCGTACAGCATTGGGTAATGGGGTTTATTGGGGGGGAAGGGGAGCAACATCTGTATCTCTGATCTTTCGTACAACCTTTCTTCGGAATATGTAGGTTTATATATTGGGGGGTTCTGCTCTCATCATCTAACTAAAGAAAACAAAACCTCTGGTTTCAAGGTAACATGCCAGCCATCACCACTCGCCAGTGCGCAGGACAGATCCTTGGTGAGTAGGCTGCATGGGTCTGTGCTGTGTCCATGCTCCAGGGCTGAGCTAGGATGAAGTCAGGCAGTAGGATAGGTGGGGGGTGGGGGTTGACTGTGTGCTCAGCTAAAGTCTCTAGAGTTTCCCAAGAAGTGTGTGTGTGTGTGTGTGTGTGTGTGTGTGTAAGAATAGGTCTAAATAGGTCTATCACATATACTATCATTAGCCTCCTGCCTACGCTTTCTGTAAGCGCCATGCCAGTGCCCGGCGCGCTGTGATGGGGATACCTGCTAGGTGCTGTCCTCCAGTTGGTCAGGAATCCAAGGTCCAATATTTCAGGACCTCGGGAGAGCGAAGTAACCGAAAGTCCGTGCCCCACAGAAAGCCAGGAGAGGACCGGAACCCCAGAGTTCACTTGGTGCTACTGTCTTGGCATCCCCCTCCAAGCGGAGCTGCAGTAAGCCTGGTGAGGGAGGGCGACTGCGGCTGGCAGAGGCGCGGGAAGGAGAGAGGGTGGCTTCCAGCCCTTCCTCCCGTCCGATTTCCCTCCCTTTCCCTCGGCCAGGCCCTTGCGGAGAGCGAAGATCCTACCGCTCTCCAGATGCCAAGACCCTCAGTCTGCCATCACGGCCCTGAGGCCACAGGCCCTGCGAGGAAAGGGCGCCAGCGTGGCCTCCCGCACCTCTTCCTTTGCCCACCGCCGGCGCTTAAGGGAGGCAGTTTAATTAAAGGGGAACCCGCAATGTATACGCCAGATAAAAGCGAGGCACCGAATAAACTAATTAAAACATTGTGTTTGCAACACATTTTAGTTCTCTCCCCCCTCTTTTTTTTTTTTTTTTGATCTGCTCTACGTTTTAAAGAAATGTCATCGCGCCGTAAAGCGGGCCGTGAAACGTTATTTCCTTGGAGTGTGCGGCGCTTTTCAAAGGCTAGTGTGATATATTTTAGAGAAGGGATCCCGCTGGGAAAGCTTGCGTGTCTCCCCTGCACCAAACTAAGCTCTTGTCAATCACGCCGAGCCCCGTCCAATCACCGAGATCCCCTTTGGAAAGCGGCTCATCCCGCTGTGCTTTTATACCGCGCACCGCAGCCGGTTTTGATGCATTTTTACCAGCACGTCCCGGCCGTGAGTGATGAGGCCGCGGCCGGCCGCAAGCCCGGCTCCCCGAGAGCCGCCCGGCCCTCGCGAGGCGCCAGCGCATTGTGCGCCGCCCCTGCCTGCCTGCGACGCGGGGGACCGCGACGTCACTCGGGGCCCCGTGCTGGGGCCCTGGTGGGGCAGGGCAGCGCTTTGGCCTGGGCCCAGCCGCCATCGGTCTAGGTCGGCTTCACTCACCCGTCTGACTAAGAAAGGCAGCCCAGGTGCAGCCTGCCACTGCCCCCGAAGTGGGGGATGGGGGAGGGGAGGAAGGGGTTCCCCTCCGATCCCGCCTCTGGGCCAGAGTTGAGGAACCAGCTGGGGGTGGGGAGGGGTCCTCGGAGCTGCCGCCCCCACGTGGCTGTGGCTGTGCCCTCTTTGAAGCAAGAAAGCTGCTTCCTAGTGGGCAGCCCTGTCCTCGTGCGCAGGAACCACGGTTAGCTACATCACGCGGGCCCTGTGGGACCTTGCTGGTGGCTCCCTACTGACCACGCCGGTCACGCTGCATTCTGCCCAGCGGGGCAGGTGCCACCTGAGAGGCCACATACAAGCTGCAAAGAGCCCGTGGGGAGAGAACCTCAGACGTCTTCTTGGATGCCAGACCGAGTTCAGGACTGGAGGCCTGCAGATGCCCTGGACAGCCTGGTGCCCTTCGGGACGCGGCCCGTCAGGCTGACAGGGAAGTTGCGGCTGCGCTCCTCAGGGTGTGTTCCTGGCTCTAGGGAGAAGGAGGGCGGGAGAAGGATCGGCGTTCCTCCTTCCCTTCCAGGAAGCGCCAAAAGCGTCACCGGCTTTTGTTTCCAGCTCCCCATGGAACTTTAATCCTGGATCTGTGGTTTGACAAACGTCTCTGGGGACTGAGCCACGAAAGTCGTGTGCGATTTTGGCATCTCTAGAATCGACCAAACGCTGCAATTTTAAATAGTCGCCTTATGTCTGCTCTCTCTCTCCCCCCCCTCTCTCTTTCACACACACACACACACACACACACACACACAGTCGCTCTGATCACGCATGTCCTCAATGCAAGTGTTCGATTTTCACAGGACACTCCGCTCCCACTACGCCAGGGGCATGTCGCCCCCCCCTTCTTTCCGGAACATTCCTTCCAGGATTTAATCCATTGACGGTTGTGGTCAGCGCAGAGTGCTCAGCAACACCGAATGCTTGCGGGCCTCCCTGGCACTCTCTCTATGGAAGGAACTGTCCTCACCACAGTGGCCCCTTGCAAAGGAGGCACCTCCGTGACAACCCTAAAACGAGGGAAGGAGAAACAGCCCATGGGCCCCCCTAACAGGCACCGCCCAATCCGGATCGGGTCAAAGTAGGGCTGAAGAGCAGCTAGAATCGCTGTCCATTCCTGCTTGGGGGGTGGGTGGCCGACTTCGATCTGGATAGCAGTCGCGACTGTCGGGTAACCTCCAGGCTCATCGGCATCTCTAGTGAGGTTTTGGGGAGCCTGCCCAGAAGCCAGCATCTGGCTACAGTCCTACTCAACTCCTCTGAGGCAAAGGGTGGGTTCTAGTCCCCACTTTTTGAAAACCTGATAGGATGAAACGGGCCCGGAGGAGGAGGGCGGGATGGGGTGGGGGGGGGCTTCAGGTACTCCAGCTCCAGAGGACACAGGCACTTGGGGTTTGATTTCCTTTATCTAGCGAATCAACAGAGGGTGGGCGTCATGCCGACATTCAGGGAAGGTGCTGGTGCCAATCTGCGAGCAGAGGCTCCACCCGAAATTTTGGGCTCTCAGAGTGCAAATCGGGGTGGCAGGACTCTGGGCATTGAATGGGTCCTTTGCGGGCCTCAAGCTCCCATTTCCAGACTCCCTGCAGCCGCATTGCTCTTCCTTGTAGCACTCCTTGCCTTGGAAAGCATCTTCAGCTTGGGGATTTCTGTTCCCAGGAGTTCAAGTGTGAGCTCCATGGATGTAATAGGCGCTTTGCTAATAGCGGCGACAGGGAAGCAGCACTTCTGCACTCTCCCAGCGTTGAGCCGCGGGTCTCTTGAAGACTTGTGGCCGGCCACCCGACCCCAGGGGACAAGAGCCAGAAGGAGCGCCAGCAACCCTCCAGTCGACCAGAACCGCCTCCTCCCAGGCCCAAACCAGGAGGCTCCAGTCGGAGAGACTAGTAATTTTCCCAAATGGCCGCCCCTTCCTCCCCGGGCTCTCTCAGCGCCTGTTCCAGGATGCCCGCAGCTGGTCTTAGGTCTATGCTGGCAGAGGCGACGCCATCAAGACGGGGGTTGACTGCTAGCTCCGGGATTTACCATTGTCCAGAGAAGCGCTGTGCAGCCCCCCGCCGCCCTCCCCCCAGCCTGCAACCTTGCTCATTACGATGAAGGCGGGAGGGAGTGGGTATGAGTGCGCCACAGGCGTCAGTCAAGAAGCTGGCATCCAGTTACATTGGGGGACGAGCCAGATGTCTGGCATTCGATCAATCCTGGTCACTGGTGACGCCTCAGTTTACCCACTGTAGAGGGAAGGGTCTTTTTAGGCGTATCCTGTTTGGCCATGAGAGAATAGATTCATTCCCCTTACCCTCATTGTACCATTCGTTCAGAAACGTTTTTTGGACCCTACCTGTCCTGTAAACAAGGGGAGTCCTGGCGGCAGGGAGGTTACACGTTGGACGAACTAACAGCAAGGTCAATAGTCGGAAACAACCAGACAGCACTGTGGAAGAAACACGAAATTACCCACTTTCTTAAAGAGTTACAGCCTGGGAAACGCACAGGGACCCTTCTGCCCCGTCCTAGAAAGTCACTGTGAGTTAGAATCAACTCCATGGCATAAGACTGGTTCCTCTCTTCTCTCTCTCTTTCTTTTTTGGAGGGACCCTGTAAGCAACAGGAACCCTGGTGGCTTGGTTATGAATTAGGTGGCAGTTTGAAACCATTAGGTGCTCCACTGGGGAGAGAGAAGGTTTTCTCCAGACAGAGGAGGCTCCTGTCAAGAGTCCCAGCCTCAAACACCGACAGGGGCCGTTCCAGCCTGGCCTCCGGGCTAGCTAGGAGTCCGCATAACCTCCACAGCAGTGGGGTATTTTTTATGTGTGTGAGAGAGGAAGGAATTAGTAAACAAGAAGCCCCGGTGACACTGTCCGGGGGGATTCTCCAGCAGGAAAAAAGATTTCAGCTTAGAAACCCTAACCCTAACCCTCTACCTTAGTTACCTAAGAGTCGAGATGTCTGTGTGATGGGAGGCTTGGTCTTTGGATGGGTCCTATAAACGGACCTTTTCCTCCCTCCCCCTCCCAGGGCTGGATCTTTGTCAAATTTGTCACCATAGCAAACGGAGGAGGTCCCTGGGACCTTGTTGAAGCCACACCTTCTCCCCCCCCCCCATGCTATTCTACATCCAGGAACCCCGCGAGCCCGAAGCTCTGGGGACCTTGGGGGCCGTGCGGTTTCTGGCTGGTCTTCCCAGGGGCCCAAGTGCATCCTCTTTCAGAGAAACCAGAGAGCCACAATGCTTGACAGGCTCAGAGGGAAAGCCCAGCGATGCCCCGGCAGTTCCCGGCGAGGGAGAGTGACGAGGCACAGACCCGCTGGCCGGCCCTCGGCTCCCCTGGCCAGCTGTCAACTGGCACTGGCTGAGAATCGCGCGTGGCTCCGCCGCGGGACCGTTTCCTCCGCAGGACAGGTGTCCCGCATGCTAAAGAGAGGGGCGAGGCGCCCATTCGGGCGTCCTGTGGACACTCGGTGGGTCCAGTGGTAGTGGTGGTCTTTCTCCGGGCCCCCAGGTCGCCGCTCCCCAGCCCTTGTTTCCCTCCGATCTGCCTTTCTTCTGGCCTGAGTGGATAATCTCCACCTCCTCCCCAGCCAAGAGGCAGGAAGGGAGGATTTTGCCCCCTGGCGTCTTGGAGATTGAGTCTGGGGAGATGAGAACACCTGGGGCCAACTTCCTAAAAAGACCCCGGTGCCCCACCCCGCCCCCAATCAGCCATGGGTCCAGCCACCTTCTGGCCAAGCCACGTTGGGTAGCTGACCTGACACCTGCTGTGGCGCTCAGTCCGCTCTCCCCGTTCATCGTCTTGGTGGACTTCCAGATAGCACAATCCCCCAAGCTCAATCAAAGCTGCTGCCTCAGCTGGCTTCTGGCTGCCTCCTGGACTTTTGGCCATTTAGAACATGCCTTCACTGCATTGCAAGATAGTGGTTCAGAAGGCAAAACCCAAAGCAAACAACAGTATCAAAATGGTTTGTGTGTCACTCGCACTATGAAATCCTGGCCACGAACCTCTGAGGTTGTACCAGGGCCCCCTCCCCTATCTGACACTGACAGGGGCTGAAGCCTGAGCCAGGTGACTTGCTCCTACACTTTTAGAATCAGAAAACCCAAACAACAAACAAACAAAAAACCCCAAACAGTCACAAAAAAAATCAACCTCACTGCCAGCTAGTCCATTCCATCACCTAGAAACTCTCTAGGACAGAGTAGAACTGTCCCTTAGAATTTCGGAGACTCGAATTCTTTCCTGCAGGCGGAGAAAGCCTCACGAATCTCCTGGAGCAGCTGGTGGTTTTGAACTGCTGACCTTGAGGAGGCTGAGGGGTAGCAGCATAACCACTATGCCACCTGGGTTCCTCCTTTAAAACTTGCAGGACCTCTCAAAAGGGAACCTTGGTGGGAGTTAAGGCCAGGGTTTTGTTGCTAACCAAAAGATCGGTGGTTGGAAACCAGCCAGTGGCTTCCCTGGACAAAAGACCTGGAGATCTGTGATTGTAAAAAGGATATGGTTTTTGAAACTCCACTAGGTTTACCAGGAGTCCCAGTCCGCTCCAGGGCAAGGACCCTTCCAAACAAAGTTGACTCAGGTCTATGACCTGGACCTTCTTTGAACTTAGTTCTTTCCAGAGGCTGAAAACAGGGCGCTCCCATTGGAGGGGAGCCTGTGGGGGTGGGGGCATCATGACTACTGAGGGTCCCTTCAGCAACTGCTTGCAGAGTGGCTGGGGTCGTTGGCAATAGTTGCGTCTTCTCGCCAAGTTTCACCTTCATCTTTCAATAGGAAATAATGTCCCTTCACGGGGTTGACGTCAGCATCTGGGGGATAAAGTATCTTTGATGTCCTCTGCCCCATCTAATGGAAGGTTGAAATCAGCTGATCCTTGGGGAAGCTGAGACTGGATTTGAGGGGTCCTCACCTAGCAAGAGACGCCTGAAGCCTCTTGTTCCCTTCTCGCCAGCAGCCACCTTGGGGTCCAAGCTGGAGTTATAGGGGGTCCTCCCTCTGCAGCCTTCCTGTCGTCAGTGTGGCCCCCAAAATGCAGCTTTAGAAATTCCCTGAGCTCTAGAGCGCCCTGCAATGTTGCTTGATGGCTAGAGGTCACAGGGGCCACAAACAGCTTGGGTCGGCAGAGTCTGGAGATCATGTGGAAACAGGGAGAGCTACACTCCTGTAAAGATTCCTGAAGGCTTTTTAGAGCCATGCCAAGCCAAGTCAAGCTGACAGGCATGCTCACAGGGAGAGGTAGAGGGAGGGTCACAGAGGACCAGGGGCCAGGCAGAGTCCAAGGTCCTGCAGTTGGTGGTCCCGAAGGTAAAAGAAGCATAGTACCTTGAATTCTCTTTCACGGGAGTGCACCTGGACACCAGGTGGAGGAACCCAAGGGCCAGGAGTCAATCAGAATGTGGAGGGACCTGAGACGTCTTGGGAACACAGCACACGGGATCAACATTCAGAAAGAGCTGGGAACTTGGAGAAATGAGTGAGCTGAGCACACCACACAGATGCATTGGGCTGCGATCCACCAGGGCAGCAGTTTGAAATCACTAGCAGCTCTGCAGGTGGGGAGGGGGAGGTGCTTTCTACTCCTGGAAAGAGTCACAGTCTTAGAAAACCACCCTGCCCTGGTGGCTACACGGTTGTGGTCGCTTTAAGTCCGAATCAACTCAATGCCAGTGAGTTTGGTTTGGTTTGCTTGGTAGTCTTGACTGAAGGAACCCAGGTTGCATAGTGATTAGGAGTTGGACGGCAAGGTCAATAATTTGGAAGCTCTAGTGCTCCATGGGAGGAAGATGAAGCTATCTCCTCTGGGAGAGTGACAGTTTTTGAAACCCACACTTCTCTTCTGAATGATAGGGTCACTAGGAGGTAGGATAGACTTGGGGGCAGTAAGCTTGAGTTCTGAATCTTGATGTTCTGCTGGCACAGGGCTGGCAGGTACTGAGAGGTTTTGGGTGGCAGTGACATTGATTCTCAGTCTTCTGGGTACAGAGGACAAACCTCCATCTCAGTGTCTTCTTCAAAAGGCCCTCCAATCAGAATAATTTCTGCATCGGCTGAGGATATGGGGAATTCAGTCTGACGTCCCTTGACCCTACCACAAACCATGAGCTCCTCTCTTGCAAACATGCCCGCATTCATCTGCCTTTTTATCAGAAGGCCTGTGTGTGGTCATCAGACACCTAGAGAGGTCCAATAATGTGGTCAAAAGTGCACCCTCTGGGTGGCGAACCATTGCTAGGCTGGTTTGAATCATTACATTGTGCCGAGACACTGGCTTCCTCACCCAGAGCAAGTCACATGAGAACTATGGACCTTAACTTCATATCGATGATGTCAACCGTGAGGAATGGAGGTTACCTCTAGGGAACTAGAGGGGGGTGGCACATAATGGCTCAGTTAGTGGTCACTAGTGACATGCCAAGAATCTCAGGTAAAGTAACCTCATCTGCATTGTGTCAAAACATGCAAAGCGACTTGAAGGGGTTAATGAGCCACATCCTATCTGTGGGATCCTGGATAGGAGGGTAGATGAGGCTACTTAAAAATTCCTTAAAATAAACCTCTAAATATGAAGTGAAAGCTTCATATCCCCCCTGGCTGTCATAACGAATCACGATGGATAACCTTTCCTCCCAGATCTCAGAAGAACAATTCCATTGTCACCTAATTGAATGCTTGTCAGTCCAGACCAAGCCAGGGTCAAGCGGACAACTCTTTCCTAGATTCAATGGCTTATCACTTAGATTGACTTTGGAAAGCCAAAGACCGTGCACCAAAGAGCTGTAGATCAACAGGAAGACAGTCTGCTTTCCCTCATTAATTGCTATGTATTCTCAGGTGAGGTAAACATAAAAGGCTCACCAGTAGCAGCCCAGAATGTATGTGAGGGGTCACAAAATGCAATCTGAGACACTAGACATAGCAGAGGAGAAGGGAAGATCCTTGAACTACATGCATCGGAAGAAACATGAACTTCCTCCAACTCCATCAACATTCCCTTCCCTAATAAAGCTGAATTACCAGTTCAACTCAAATCCTATCCCTAGCAAGACTTCAAAGGCATGACACTGTCTTCTGATGGTTAGAGCTGGTCCTGAGCCGGACTCATAGCAGTATTGAACACCTGAATGGGGTGTTCTTAACTAGTCCAGTGATCTTGGATGTATCATGCAAGCTATCAGAGTTGATCTCAGAAGTAAATATGAGATATCAGATGACACGAGCCCTACAAACCTTCTCTTTGACCCCTAACAGTCTTTGACCTCACACACACACACACACACACACACACACACACACACAAAACCCCCTGTGGATCCAGTAGATTCCAAGTCCTAGTGACCCTACAGGACAGGTCAGAACTGCCCCCTTTGGTTTCTGAGGCTGTAAATCTCTTGGGGAGCACTTAGCTTCATCTTTCTCCCATGGAGCCATTGGTTGGTGCAAATGGCTGACTTTGTGCTAAGCAGGTCAATGTGTAGCTTACTTACCATGCTCCTTCTCTCTGACCTCAGTTCTGTGTGTGACAAGACAAGCTACAATTTGACAGCATTGAGAGAATCACCTGAGGTAGAACAGGAACGGGCGTGGGGCCAGGAAGATTGGAGAGAAGATAAGGCATTTCTCAGTCCTTTGGATGTTTTCTGAACAGAGAATTTTCTTCTAAAATAGATAAGAAATCTAAATGATACCTTAATTTAATTACCTAGATCAAAAGGAGATATAGCCTAATAGGAAAATTGAAGCAGTTCATATTTATAAAATAAGGAGTGCTAGGGATATAGTGGGTTAACCGTGTATCGCTAACTGTAAGGTCTGCTCCTATAAAGCTTTACAGCCTTGAAAATGTGTAGGGGTAGTTCAAGTCTACTCCTTACGGTCACTATGGCTTGGAATCAATTGGATGGCAGTGAGTTTTTGTTTTTGTTAAGAATGCCCTGATGTGTTCCTTGTAGTCAGTGATTCCAGGTTTGGGTTGAATCTGCCAACCATAATTGAAGGCTCTGTATGTTTTAGCTGCACTTAAATTGGACAATACTTGACACCTGCTGACAATGATTCTATACTCCCGTGGTCTTGCGTGGCCTTGGTTAGTCTCATTGCAGGGAGTAGTAAGAACCCCAAATAAAATGATCTTTTTTTTTGGGGGGGGGCATCACTGCTCTCGGTGGTGGGAGTAGGAGGCCCAGCCCCACTGCTGAAATTGAACCTCCGTCCTAGTGGGCCGCAGTCCCACACACAACCACTACGCCACCGGGGCTCAGCCCTAAAATGATCTTTTTTAAAATTCTGAGAATATTAGAGAACTTCCAAAGCTTTAAAAATTAGGAACCAAGGAGAGAAGCTTTTCTTACAATATTACTAGATCGAGAACTCCCTGTATCCAACCTACTTTTAAAGAAATTATTCAGAGTACATATACAATTTTTTTAAAAAGATAGTGTATTTTGAGTTTTTCTATCATTGTCTATTTGGTTGTTTATCTTTAAAACTAGATTAGTGGGCTGAGCCCCAATGGCATAGTGGTTGTGCGCAGGACTGCGGCCCACTGGGACGGAGGTTCAATTCCAGCAGTGGGGCTGGGCCTCCTACTCCCACCACCGGAGAGCAGTGATGCCCCAAAAACCAAAAAAATAAAAAATAAAAAAATAAAACTAGATTAGTAACTTCAAGTATCTACTGTACATCTTCCTTTGCATCATGACTTGTAACCCATCACAACTCCTTGGTTTTCTTTCTCATTATCCCAGTGTGGCCTTGAATTGATGAAGTGAGAGCTCTTGCTGTTTGGAAATGTTTGGGGATGCCAAATAGTATAAAGATGACATCTAACATGGGGTAGGGATTCTGAGCAGAGGAATAGCGGACTCAAGGAATCCCCCAAAATTGTGAATGGGATACATATGGATGCTGAGGAATTGATTTTGTGTGTGTGTGTGTGTGTGTGGCCATTACTGCCTTTGGTGGTCGTGGGCGCTACCGAGTGCCACTCCTGAGAGCCTCCGCTGGATTTGAACTGCCAACTCTGCAGGTTGCAGTTCCGCACTCCACCACTTATGCCACCCGGTCTCAGCCCGGGATCGACTTTCTTTGAAAATATTTTCCTAAATTATTTTTAGTAAATCATTTTATTGGGGACTCCTAAAACTTTTATAACAATCTACATATCAATTGTATCAAGCACATTTATACATGTTGCCATCATCAATTTCAAAATATTTTCTCTCGTTAAGCCCTTGTTAGCTGCTCTTTTTTCCCTCCTCCCTTTACCCTCCCACACTCATGTACCCCTGATAAATTACTATTACTATTATTATTATTATTCACATATTCATCCATGTTACTATTATCTGGGAAGGGGGTGGATTATACGTCATTGTACTTGGTTCCCTGTTTCTCCCTTTTCTCCCCCCACCTTTCCCCCTGCCCTCATAGTATTGCTACTCCCATTGATGTTGTTGAAGGAGTTTATCTTCAATGGATTCCAGGTGTTGATAGCTCTCATCAGTGCCCATGTACACGCTCTGGTTTAGTCGGATTTGTAAGTCAGGACTGGGGTCATGATAGGGTGTTTAAGGTGTTGGGAGACATTAAAGAACTAGAGGAAGGGCTGAGCCCTGGTGGCGTAAGTGGTTGAATGCAGGACTGCGGTCCATGGGCTTGGCGGTTCAAATGCAGCGGCGGCTCTCAGGAGCAGCACTGGGTAGCGCCCACGACCACCAGAGGCATTGATGCCCACACATACAAAAAAAAAAACCTAGAGGAATGTTGTGTGTTCCCTTGATGCTATCCTGCACCTTGTTGACTGGTTCCTTGCTTGTGACCCTTTTGTGAGGGAATGTCCAATTAGCTACAGATGGGTTTTGGGTCTTTGAAGACTTTTCTTTCTTTTTTTTGTGTGGCATCACTGCCGTGGTGGGAGTAGGAAGCCCAGCCTTGCTCCTGGAGAGCTGTTGCTGGGTTTGAACTGTCAACCCCGTGGGCCGCAGTCCGGTACACAGCCACTAGGCCATCAGGGCTTAGCTGAGGACTTTTAAAACTGCTTTCCCTCAAGAATGCAAAGGGAAACAAGATGGACAAGATGGATAAGATGAAGCTACATAGTGAAATGCAACCATACACAATTTGACAATTCTAAAAATGAATCCACAAAAAGTTTGACCGCCAATGTCTTACTGTTGGTATATATGACAAATTGGATCTTAGCATGCCTTTTAAATTACAGATATTTACTTCTGCATTGTGAAGATGACTTGCCATTTTGTGAATTTTAATATCACCTTTGCTACCAAATATTTAAAAATGGAAGGATCACTACATAGTTAGAGCGTAAGCAGTCAAAAGTCTTCAGAAATTTATGCTTAGAAAAGAACCAAGGGAGGGTCCTAAAGGATCCAGGTCAATTTGTGTTACAAGAAACAGTATTACTAGTGAACTTCTAACATGAATTGTCATAACTGAGATCCCGTACAGGAAAGGAATTTTGCACCAGTTTGTACCATTTGTTCTAGCAGAATTTGACCTAAAACTTAAACTAAATTTGGGGTCCCTGTGAGGCCAGGATGGGGGAACTCCTTGTTGCAAGAGGTAAAGTATGCTCTATGATGAATATTTGCTCCAGGGGAGTCTTTGAGTTCGAAGTAGTTTAAAAAAACTCTTCATTGTGAATTATGTGAAGGTTTAGATAGCTAATCATAGTTTTGTATTCAGCAGTTCATACATTCTGGCTCAATGCATACATTACAATTGCCTCAATATATCATGGTTGACCCCACTTCCTTCATGTGTATTCTATTTCCATTTCTTCTCTCAAGACCTTCTGAACTTTGTCCTTGGGTAAATGCTGCCCTTTTGAACTTAGATACTTCATTATTTTAATTCAGAGGTGAGTTCAATTTCAGATCTGAGGGTCAATGACCCTAGTTTTGGGGGTTCTGCTCATCTCTATTGGACTTGTAAGCCTGGTTTCTCATTCTCTTCCACAGTTCTTCCAACCCTATACCAAACCTTCTAATTTGATCATTTCGAGAGTAGATGGTTCTTATCACCAGGTAACACCTAATTCTTTTGATCTCAGCATTGGCAAGATTGCTATTTACATGGTACATTCATTCATTCATTTATTGTATTAATTGCTTAAATGTTACTTTCCATGTTTGTTACTCTTCTTTCATCTGGGCAGGAAGAGACTAATATAATAGTTGTACCTTAACTGGCTGCTCAGTATGTGAGACCAACTTGTAAGTCCAAGTTTGTACTTACCAATGTAGTATGTAGCACATAGTCATTGTGTGCTTTGTTATGTTGACTGACCTTGATGTTCCCCCAAACTTGTCTTGATCCACAAGTCATAGTGCCTTTTTTTCTTCAAGATGTTTGGTTAGGTCTAAGAAGTTTTCTTAACATTGTCTTCTAAGAGAACCTTGTAATGATGATTTTCAAGGACTCGGGAGATCTCAGTACAGAATTCAGAAGGCAGATACAAGTATGCAAAATTGAGTCAAATCATTGGGTTGTCTTAAACTCAAACAAATTAATTGATTTAGAGTTGATTCTGACTCCTAGTGACCCTATAGGACAGTGTAGAATTGCCCGCTGTGAGTTTCCAAGCCTGTGCACTTTTTTTTGTGGGCATCACTGCCCCATGGTGGGAATAAGAGGCCCAGCCTTGCTCCCGGAGAGCTGCTGCTGGATTTGAACCGCCAACCCTGTGGCCGCAGTCCCACACACAACCACTATGCCACTGGGGCTCAGCCCACCTGTATACTTTTATAGGAGTTGGACATCTCATTCTTCTTCCGAAGATCCAGCAGTGAAGTCAAATTAGTAACCTTGCTGTTAGTTAACCCAAGACACCACTTAGGCTTCCCAAACTGTAAATAATGAGAGGAAGTGAGCTAGTCAGTAAGCTCCATGAGAGTTTCTAAAAGTTTGCGAGGCAGAGAGCAAAAGGTAGAGAGGGGAGTGGTAGCATCCCACTAAGATAATACCACAATAGTAAATCCATCACTCATATGTCAATTGTGTTGTACTGTGGTTACTGGTGTGTCTGTGATGCTTTAAGTTATATCACCAATGGTTCAAGTACAAGCCTTGTTGCTACCCATGTTGGACAGATTTCCACAGAGCTATTAGACTACAACAGAGGAGGAAGATGAAACAGGTGGACCATTTCTGAAAAATTAGTCTTGTTCTAACTGATAATAGTGAGTTTCTCCACTGTCTCTTTCTGCAGATGTTGTCTTTTGATTGTGTGCTCCATTCACTTGGACACATGAGTACAGTCACTATCTATGTTGTTGAAAAAGGTTATTCATGGTGAATATATCATTGGTCTTGCAACATTCTATTATGGGAACGTGATATCATGAAGGCTACATTTTCCAGCTACCAATATTTGTTTTCAACATTTGCATTCAATCCACCAGCAAAACATGATATTAATTTCAGACTGGATAGAGTAGTCAAAATCTTCAATTTCTTCATTTTTGCATCAGTGGTCAGTGCATACATTTAACTAATCACTATATTAACTGATCTTCTTTGTAGGTATATGGTTATTAACCTTTCATGGTCAGTGTTGCACTTCAAGATAGATATAGAAATGTTCTTGTTGATGATGAATGCAACACCGTACTTCTTCAATTTATTATTCCTGGCACAGTGGACCATTTCATTTTATACTTCAAAAGAGTCAATACCAATCCATTTTAGTTTACTAGCTACCTATGCTACCAGTTTTTCTGTACTCGTTTTCAATTTTTATAGCTTCCAATTTCCCTATATTCATAAATTTAATAGTCCTGGTCAATACAAAGAAAATGTTTTTAAATACATAGATAGGGGATGAAGAAGAACATTTAACTGACTCATTACAAATATTAAAAAGTTGGAAACACTAAGGGGATTAGAGACAAGGAAAGTAAAACACACAAAAGACAAATAGCAAAAAAGGCAGTTGTAAGTCCTTCCTGATTGATCATTACTCTTCATGCAAAAGCATAGATGAAATGCTACAAATACCTTATTTTTCCAAAAATAGTACAGGGTCTTATATTTATTTTCCATCAAGAAGACACCCTCAAACTTATTTTCAGGGGATGTGTTATTTTTTTAAAGTACAGTACAACAATCTACATTTATTCAAATATAGTGAAGTAGTCTTCTTCTGGAACATCATCCTTTCTCTCCAAACCCCAAATTCCATCCTGAGTTTCTTGCGACTCTATTCCCCTTAGAACCCTTTCCCCGATCTCTCATGTCGAGTTCAATGAGCTCATTCAATGAGCAGCTCTTACCCATGTAACCTGCTTGGAGTGCATTGGTAACAACACTGTCAGTGATTTTATCCCATGAATTCTTCACTCAAATCACAACCTTATGCAGGCTAGACTTGACAAAATTTCCACACTGATTTCCTGTCATTCTATTTTCAAAGTAGTCATTAATTTCCATGCACAAATGGTCTTTCAATGACCTGTTTATTGCAATATCAAGTGTCTGCAGTTAGGTCATGATGAGACAGATGAGAAGGGCTGCCCGTCTTCGTCACTCCTCTGCAGACGAAATGCATGGGTTGTGCAGATACACTGCATAGCCACCACACCCATCACTAGGTCTTATTTTCTGGGTAGGGCTTATATTGCGCAGATGCTTAGAAATCCTGCTGGGGCTTATTTTATGGGTAGGTCTTATTTTGGGGGAAACATGGTAATAGTCACAGAGTGGCAGAATGGACTTAGAAAACAAAGCAAACCATGATCCAATTGCATGCTGTCCACAAGTGAACAAGTCCTTGGGAAATGCACATCTTAAAAATAATGGCATATCCCTCCTACACCATTAAACTGGTTATAAAAAAAGGAAAGCAGGTAGAATCTTAATTCATTGCTTATAAAGACATGAAACTATACTGCTATGGTGGAAGAAGATGGCAGTTCTTCGAAAAATTAAACATGGAATTTATGTGTGATCCAGCGATTCCACTCCTAGGTATATACCGCAAAGGATAGAAAGCAGGAAGACAAATAGATACATGTCCAGCGGTGCTCATTGCAGCCCTTCATCATCATAGTTTGCAGATGGAAGCCTCCTCAATGTCCATCCACTGGTAAATGGATAACCAGAACATAGGCTACAAGGGGGGGGGGGGGCTCAAAAAGTTTCTGGAAAAACAGAATGGAAGGTTAATCAAATTTTCCCACAAAAAATTAAAACCCTCTTGTATTGGTTAAGCATCCTTAGAACATGTTTGTTGAGGAATATGCTTCCCTGAGTTCCTCTTCTCAGGGAAAGCACCAAGCCTAACATTAACCCATTGACCAGCTGAATAGGAAATATAAGCCATTGAGCTCCCTCTGCATATCACAGTGATTCTCAACCCTCCTAATGCTGTGAACCTTTAACATAGTCCTTCATGTTGTGGTGACCCACCCAACCATAAAATTGTTTTCGTTGTGATTTTATGACTGTCATTTTGCTACTTTTATGAATATGGCGAACCCAGGTTGAGAACCACTGGTATACCAGGTACTATACTATATAGGACAGGTCCTGAGAGAAGAAACTGTTTCAGACCTCAAGGAATCCGTGGTCTAGTAGGGTAGAAAGTAAAGGAAAAGCCCATTGCAACCAGCAATTATAGTGTACTAAATACACATGCCCTATCCCATCAGTTATGCATTACAGGCCTGCATTAGGCATAACACTAATACTGCACCAGCTGTATTTATTAAAGTCATTACAACTTTATGCTAAAATAGTCTGATCCTATACTTATCAAAGACAGTATTATTAAAACAAAGGGTTTTTTCTTTAGTGCTTATGATTCTAGGTACTGTACATATATCATTTTATTGAAAATTATTTTCACTTTGCAGGTGAATAAAAGTCAGAGAGAGAGAGTGACTGAGTTGCTTAGGCTCTCTTGACTCGTGAGTACAGATTTGGAGCTGAATTCCTCGGACCATGTGGATTCAAAGCATGCACTTTTTTTTCACACGACTGTCATAAGCAAAAGTCAACCTCTGCCCTCAAGATGCTCACGGCGGTCAGGAAGATGGAGTAGGAAACAGACCACTCCAATCCCATGGGGTGTTAGAATGAAATTGGAGAAGTATACTTGGCTGAGGGGATTAGTCAGAAAAGGGCATGACAGCAGATGATTCTTCTGATTCTGCTTTGAGCACAGATCCTTCTTACCATCATGAGCTGGTTGCCTGAGTCTAATTGAGTGAGAAGGGAGGAACTGCACCCACAAGACGTGAGAGTTGCTGGACAAGGCTGAAACATGAGAATGTTCACTCTCATCTCACTATACAGGGCAGTATGCACGATTCAAGAAACGTGCTTTGTATGGACAAGTGTGCTTCAAATAATTGAATGCTGGATTGGTATGAGATTTGTAAGAAACTCCCCCCCCCAATAAAATGATTTTAAAAAGGAGAAGAAAGAAATGTGCTTTGTGGGCGGGTGGAAATTTCGTTCATGAACCTTACCTTTTAAATAGGGAGTGCTCACATAAGTAGGGATTTGAACAAGTAGTAAAAGCACATTATTCACTTAGAAATAATAAGTAAAAGGCAGGTTCTCTCAAAAAAAAATTTAGTTCCCACATAAAGCAAATGGTATTCCTCAAATTAGAATCTGTGAAATGTGAAATATTCTGATGACTTCTTTGCATTACCATTTTATTTGTTTACTTCTGTGCTTTAAAGGAGTAGTCAGGATTTAAAAAAAGAGAAGAACTTCAAAGAGTTGTGATTATTTTCTTCCTGCTTTCATCCTAACCGCTATGCAACACAGCACAGACCCAGAGCTCTCCTTGATAAAGGTGCAGTTAATCTTTTCACACCTGGGGAGTGAGTGCATAATGACACAGAGTACACGGGTTTGTTTGCATTTACACTTTGTAAACATGGAGCTGTAAGAGATGAAGCTGATCGGTCACTAGCAGTGGCTGTAATGTGTAAGTGCTGCACAGGAGGGATGCAATGCCATACTTCAATTATGCTGCAATTCCATACCCCGCTAGTTGACCAGATTCTTAGGTCAATGGGATAGATGAGTCCCACACAGTCGCAAGGCAGTCTTTCTACAGATACTAGCATCCCAGTTACATCTGCTGTGAGTCCGAAGCCATTTTCAGGACCTCCTTGGAGGTGGGTGATGCAGTGATTTCCTGTGGGCAGATGGGAGGGCCTGCCTAACAGAGGCCCAGTTTGTGACTGACTGCCGAGTCTCCATCAAAGTAGATCGATAGTTGGCATGGCAACAAGCTTGTTTCTCCAGAAATGAGCTCCTTTTATTAAATTTGACCAGCTATTGATCAAATCCCGATCCACATATCAAAACAGGGCAAGCAGTTAATGAATCACAGGCCTGGTTGAGTTAAACTATGTGTGTGTGTATATATATATATATATATATGCATATATATTACATATACATGTATATAATATGTACGTATGTGTGTGAGGTGTGAATCTTTTCCTACAAATTTGTTTCAAGGACTTTAATGCAAACAGTGACTGGTACAGCATGAATCCATTTGGAACACGTAGATGGTCCAAGAAAGGAAAACGGAATGAATAAAACACACTTTCACAGTAAGTTTAAAATTGCAATTCCATCTTTTTCCCTCCTTAGACTATTTAAGACAAAGCTATTGTTCATACCGTGCATGCCCTAGGTTTTCAAGTTTTATGCTGAAAGGCAGGCTACCTGTCTAATCTGAGGGCTGGTCTGCCCATTTCTTTCCTTTAACTATTAATGGCACCAGCACTCTGCTTTCTGCAATTTTAGGCTGTCAGGCATTGTGCATGAAAGGAGGAGCTTCGAAGAGAGAAAGGATCCCATTGTGAAGAAGAATGATCAAGACCATGGAAGTGGCGTTGACTCCTTTCCTACCCATTTCCCTTTCTTCGACTTCCTTTCCATTTCCTGGCCACTCAGCCTCCCTCTTCAGCTGATTTTTTCCAACCCAAATAGTAGTCTGATTTCTCCTTTAAGTAATGCTTTTAGTTAGGAATTCTCAGGGGTTCATCTTCTCCTTCCATTAAGAAAGCTCATATCATTTTGAACAGTGAAAATAGCTTAACACCCACAAGTATCCAAACTGTGGATTAAAATCATACAAAGGGCATTAATGATACCAGATAAGCCACACAGTCCATCAAAAAAAAAAACAAAAAAGGAGGTGTTTCAACAGTTCTACCCTTAATTTCTACATATCTGATCTAATAAAATGCAATTTAATATACATTTCTACTTTAATGACAGACTATTGGGAATCCGGGAG
Source organism: Nesogale talazaci (assembly GCA_004026705.1). NCBI lineage: Eukaryota > Metazoa > Chordata > Mammalia > Afrosoricida > Tenrecidae > Nesogale > Nesogale talazaci. Next base: position 23,890 of record PVJH01012971.1, on the reverse strand, counting down.
TTACATTTATGACCTCTAGCAATTAACTTGGTATAGTTTAAAAACGACAGCTCTTTATTTACTTCATTTTCCTCTTCTTCTTTCTTTACTCATGTAATATAGAGTATGATAACACCCCATGAAAATTGTTGAGAGAGACTACTGGGCTTCTCATTATTGTAATGTAAGACCAATTTGTTTAAGAATTTATTATCGGGCTGAGCCCCGGTGGCGTAGTGGTTGTGCACAGGACTGCAGTCCACTGGGACGGAGGTTCAATTCCAGCAGTGGGACTGGGCCTCCTACTCCCACCACCAGAGAGCAGTGATGCCCCCCCCCAAAAAAAAAGAAAAAGAAAGTAAACAAGAATTTATTATCATAAAAAGGAAATTCCTTCAATAGTCATCTTATAGAAGGAGCAGCCTTGAGAGCTCTAGCATGGATTCCTAACCTAAATTAAAATAGACTATTTTGCATAAAGGAAATTAGACCCATGTTATTGATAAGTTATTTCCTTTTATCTGATAGGATCAAAATGACTGGCAGAAAAATTAGAAGTAATTAGCTTCAGAGTATAAGAAGTACCTATTTGCTTCTCTCAGTGCCCAGGAACCATTTTCAAAAAATAATTTTAGTGGGGTTCATACAACTCTTATCACAATCCATACATATATCCATTGTATGATAAGTACATTTGTACATTTGTTGCTCTCATCATTCTTAAAACATTTGCTTTCTACTTGAGCCCTTGGTATCAGCTTTCATTTTTCCCTTCCTCCCCCTTGTAAAACCTTGATAATTTAGAAATGATAATTATTTTGTCACATCTTACACTATTGGCCATATCCCAGGGAGGAGGTTGTATGTAGATTCTTATAATCGGTTCCCCCTTTCTACCCCACCTTCCCTCCACCCTCCGGTAGCACCACTCTCACCTGAAGGGATCATTTGTCCTGGATTTCCTGTGTTTCCAGTTCCTATCTGTAAATGGCCATGTAGTTCAGAAGCAACAAAGCCTACATGGAAGAAGCACACCAGCCTGTGTAAGCATGAGGTGTCAAAGGGATCAGATATCAAGTATCAAGGAATGAAAAAACTGTATCATAGTAAATGATGGTGAGTGAGATTGGGGACCCAAAATCCATCTATAGGTAATGGGACATCCCCTTACAGAAGGGTTGCAGGGACTGACAAGTCAATCAGGGTACAGTGTAGCAATGATGAAACTTATAACATTCCTCTAGTTCTTTTTTTTTTGGGGGGGGGGCCTCACTGCCCTCAGGTGGTGGGAGTAGGAGGCCCAGCCTTTACTCCGTGAAGCTGGAATTGAACCTCCATCCCAGTGGGCCACAGTCCCGCGCACAACCACTATGCCACTGGGGCTCAGCCGATAAATTATAAATTATTATTCTCACATCTTACATCTCAGCCTTCCTCTAGTTCTTAAATACTTCCTTCTCCCACTATCATGATCCCAATTCTACCATACAAATTGGAGTAGGCCAGAGGTTGTTCACTGGTACAGATAGGAACCCAGGAACTTAAAAAAAAACTGCAACCACTTAAAGGAAAACAAAAAGCAATGTAGGTGAGATAGTTAAGGTTTATTGTGCCAACCTGGCTGATAAACATATATGAGATTAATTGAAGGGCAGAGAGATAAATGGCTCAGTGAGCTTCACCCTTCTGGTTCTCTAGTCTCTTGCTCTCTGATAGACCAGTGTGCTGCTGCCTTAGCTGGCAAGACTCGCATCCCTGAGGAGAAGTCACATGAACCTACCCTGATGCGGCTCTGGGTGCTGGAGCAACCACGTGGAGACCCTAGCCAGCACTGAGATGCTTACACCCCCACTGAGTTCAAAGACTTTCTATGCATTGGCTGATAATTCTTCTGCATTCAGCATCATTGTATGTGTGAGTTTGAGGATGACTTTGTAGATCTATGTCAGACATATGGGCTAAGTCAGGTTTATGGGTTGGACTGGATTGGGTTGGGATGCTTTCTGAATGTACATTTACCCTATATAGAAAAGTCTCTCTTATACATATATGAGTTTCTGTGGATTTGTTCCTCCGATTTACCCAGACTAACATATTATGACAAATAGCTATTTATATATGAGTGTACACACACACGAGGGGATACAAATAAAACAAACCAGAATTGGTTGGGCTGAGCAGAGCTTTTGTAATACACATTTTCTCTACTAGATGAGCATCAAGCAACTTGGTCTGAGTTAGTGTACCCAGTGGCATGACCTAGGAAGGTTCGCTCTGGTCACAGTGAATTTTTCCGCCAAAGCAGTTTAGCTCCAAGCTTGTTTTGGGGGAATGGTCAATTGAAAAGAATAGTGTGTATCTCTGAAATTTTGTTTACTGATAGAGAAAATGTGTTGAAACTGTTGTGATGTTGAACACAACTTACAAGGACAGTGCTATGAGAATGAGTAATTTATTTCTTTTCAAAAATGGTGAAATGTCGATTGAAGACAAGCCCCCTTTTGGATGTCTGTCCTCTTTCCAAAAGGATGGAAATGTCAACTCATAGTGCACATGGAATTGGTTCCATCAATATTTCTATTTAAAGGTTCTGAAAAAAAATGCAGATCAGTGTTGGGGATTGGTGGGGGTGGTGGTGGAGAAGGACTGATTTGTGACAGAAGGGACTGGTTTTGCCACCACGATAATGTACCTGCTCACATAGTAAGTTTTTTGGCAAAAAAACAGCATGCCTCTTTTGTCCCACATACTTTATTCACCTGACCTCATGCCATGCAACTTTCTTTTGTTCCATAGAATGAAGAGGGACATGAAAGGACTGTGATTTGACAATATAGAAGAGATAAAGAAGAAAACAATAGAGGTGCTGTCAGCCATCCAAATGGACGAGTTTGAAAAATGTTGCTAAGAAAGGAATTCCAGATATGACAAATGTATTAAGTGTAATGGAGAGTACTTTGAAGGTGATAAGGTTGTTTTATAAAAAAATTTAAATATGGCTGAGCCCCAGTGGCATAGTGTTTGTGCATGGGACTGCAGCCCACTGGGTTGGCAGTTCAAATCCAGCAGCAACTCTCCAGGAGCAAGTCTGGGCCTCCTACTCCCACCAGTGAGCAGTGATGCCCCCCAAAATTGAAATAAAAAAATTGAAATTGAAATACACAGCTATGGAAAAAAAGTTTTCTTTTTAGTATCTCTTTGTACATACACATATGTGTGCATAGTGTGTGCTTGTTTCTATGAGGTTTAGTAGGCACTTTTAAAAATAGTTTGTAAGAGGCTTAGTAGGCACTTTAAAAAAATTTGTTGTTGGCACTCCCTACACATATCATACAGATCAATGCTTCAGTCATATCAAGAAAAGTTGTACAATCATTACCACAATCAATTTTTAGAACATTTTCTTCTTCCTTGTATCCATTAGTATTTGTGTAATTTTAAAATTGTACAAAAATATACAAAGCAAAACATTCTCTTTTTGAAAATCATTTTATTGGGAGCTCATACAACTCATCACTATCCACCCATCGATTGTATGCCAAGCACATTTGTACATTTGTTGCCCTCATCATTCTCAAAACATTTGCTTTCTACTTAAACCCTTGGTATCAGCTCTTCATTTTTCCCCTCCCTCCCCACCCACTCTTCCCTCATGAACCCTTGATAATTTATAAATTATTGTTATTTTTTTCTTATCTTACACTCTTCAATGTCTCCCTTATACCCACTTCCCTGTTGTTCCTATTCCAGGGAGGAGGTTATATGTTCCCCCTTATCACCCCACATTCTTTCAACCCTCTCGGTGTTACCACTTTTACCACTGGTCCTGAAGTGATCATCTGTTCTTGATTCTCTAACTTTTCAGCTCCTATCTGTACCAGTGTACATCCTCTGGTCTAGCCAGATTTGTAAGGTTGTATTGGGATCTTGATAGTGGGGAGGGGGAGGAAGCATTGAAGAACTAAAGGCATGTAATGTTGTATGTTTCATTATTGCTACACTGCACCCTGACTGGTTCATCTCCTCCCTGAGACCCTTCTGTAAGGGTTATGTCCAATTGCCCACAGATGGGCTTTGAGTGCTTACTCTGCTCTCCCCCTCATTCACAATGATGTGATTTTTGTTCCTGACCTCTTTGACACCTCGTGGTTATACAGGCTTCTGTGCTTCTTCCACATGGGTATTATTACTTCTGAGCTAGATGGTCCCTTGTTTATCTTCAAGAATTGAAGACCCCAGATGCTGCAGCTTTTGAGAGCTGGACACCAACAGTTTTCTTCACCACATTTGTTTATGCACACATTTGTCATCAGCAATCATGTTGGGAAAGTGAGCATCATGGAATACCAATTTAATAGAACAAAATATTCTTGCATTGAGGAAGTACTTGAGTGTGGGCCCAATATCCATCTGCTTGCCTTACTAACCCTATAAGTATATGCATGAAGATCAATTTCCCCATCATCAATATATAAATATATTTACCTATGTATATGCCGATATTTAGACCTCTGTAAATGCCCTTTGCCTCCTATTTCTTTCCTATATTTCCTTTTACTTTCCTCATGTCCCACTATCATTCTCAGCCTTCATTTGGGTTTCAGTAGTTTCTCTTGGTTACATTACCTTTGATCAATCCCTGTCAGGCCAGTCACACCCACCTTACTACTGATTTTGGATCACTTGTTGTTCCCTTGTCCCTGGGTTGGTCAACACTATCTTCTTACCTCCCTCCCCCTCTCCTACACCACCCTGGAGCCATAGGTATCATTGTTTTCTCCTCCAGACTGTTCATCCAGTCTATCTTATCTAGATATACCTGCAGAGATAATAATATGCACACAAAAGGCATAGCAAGACAAAGCAACAAAAGAAAACAAAATGACAGCAATCAAAAGAATGTCCAGAAAAATATAAATAAGTTACAAATTTAAAATAATAATAAAAAGAAAAAACCTGTAAATAGTTCAACAAATCAACAGCTTCTACATATATAAATCAGTGTCATTGGTTATACTCTTCATGTTAGGCAACCATTATTGATATCCTTTTACAAATTATTCCATTGCTATAAAACACAATGCCTTCTAAACAAAATCTTTTCCTCCCTCACCCTTGGTAACCACTGGTCAACTTTGTTTTTTCTCTTTCTTTTTGGAGTTTTCTTGATACAATATACAACACACATCATCACAATCAGTTCTAGTGTTCCCTCTCCCTCCCTCATTCATTATTTCCGCCCTAATTTCCCTCCTCCTCCCCACCCCCAATTCCTGATAAACCCTTGCATCAGTTAGTCTCTCTATGCATTCATTCCTTCTGTGTTTCATTAACTGGGTAACATAAGAGAAACAGTAAAAAACAAAACAGAAAGAAATCAGTAATCATATAAAGATATAAGAAATATAAGACGTAAGAGAAAAGAGCACCAACAATATTTTTTGAAAACCAGAGGAAAAGTTTTTGTCGTGAAACAAGAAATATTTAAGCCAAGAGCAAATTCAAGTTGGGTCAAGAGGGTGATCAACTGACCAAGTATCACATTGCACCACGATTGAAACCACCATAATCAAGTTTACAACAATCTGGTTTTCATTATTAAGACTGTCCTCATCTCTTGCCTGTGGCCAGAGGGAATCTTCCAGAGTTCTAATCTGACTAGACACTCTGAAGATGGATTTTGGGCTCCCACTTTTGTCCATAACCTTCTATAATTTGGGGGTTCACAATGTAAATTCTGATACTTCTCTCCTTCATCTTATTTGGATTTTGTTATCAATCATCTGTAGATCAGACTAGCTGGTGTGCTTATTCAATGTGGACTTATCTGACGCCTCACTTAGACAGCTGCTGGTTTGAATACAAGACCCCTGACACTATTTGTTTTCTTCACCACACTTTGCTGTAGCACCCTTATCTTCAGTGATCTCTTCTTGAAGGTGAGTATTGAGCAGGGTATTAGGCATTTTTGATAGTTGTATTCTAAAGTTCACATATAGCAAAACAGCATTTTGTGGATATTCAAGGAAATCATGAAGTATTCACCTTAAAACATATATTTCCTTGCTATCTATTATGAAAGTGCAAATGGTATTAGGTCTTAGATGGCATAGTTTCAGAAAATAAAAATGTTAATCTAAACCTGGGGTGAAAAAATATTTTTCTGCCAAGGGCCATTTGTATATTTATAGCAGAATTTTTAGGCTGTATAAAATGACCAAGTTTGGGCTGAGCCCCGGTGGCGTAGTGGTTGTGCGCGGGACTGCGGCCCACTGGGACAGAGGTTCAATTCCAGCAGTGGGGCTGGGCCTCCTACTCCCACCACCGGAGAGCAGTGATGGCCCCCCCCCCAAAAAAAAGACCAATTTTAACAATAAGCCTTCCATATTTGGTCAAATATTTAATTAACTCACCTCTAGTGTGATGGTTGAAACGGCTTCTCTTTGGTGAAATGTGTGATGTTAGCTGGTATTGATGGTTTCATACACTTTATATAATCTCCAGGGCGAATGTTCCCCACCCTGCATCTAAATAATAAAATTTCAAAGGATCAATAACAACATTTTATTCTTAGAAAATTTATGCCTTGATAGATTAATCAAATACCCTTTTTTTTTTTTGTCCAAAAGATCAGCCTGTTAGATCAAGTGGTTATTGGGGTGATCATCCAGCTCAATATCCCCCCGCTTTTGACTTTGTGAGGTCACCTCATGTTGGCTGGGGAGATAACCTCTAGCCCTCCCTTCTTTGTGGATGTCCTTTGAACTAACTTCTTGAGGATCGAAGTCATGGCGATTCATTCTGGTTTTTCCAGAGTGCAACCTAATGCACCCAGTATGCATGAAATAAATGAGCACAGAATTTAAAGAGAGATTCTAGCTCAAGTAGATTTTATAAACAAGTCACCATTACCCTGCGGTGACGAGGGAAGAGCATGTCAAGTGTCAAGTTGTGTTCTCATGGCTCAGTGCGGCCTTCAGTCTGTCTCCCTTTGTCACATGGCACTAGAATAGAGGACCCTCCTATGTTTTTTCCCTGGGGATATGAGGCTACGTGAGTGAAGTAACAGGCAAGTATTCACACTGGAATATATTTTCTCCCCTTACATCTGGGCTGGGGCTAGGACTTGACTTAACGAAAAACATGCAGCAGGAGAAAAAACATACTAGGCTAGTTTGGAGTCTTAGGCCCTGAAGGGACTTGCAAGGGGGTGGGGTGGGGTGTTTTTATGCTCTTGGGAGTTTTAACCCAGCATCTGAGCAGTTTGAATACTCTGTTAGAGAAAATATGTGGAGGAGTCACCGGGGAAGGGTAGACCATTGAAAGGAAGTGCACTAGCCATCACAACATCTGAGCAGAGCTCCTATCCAGCTGCCCCAACAGAATGCGGCCATCCAGGTGACCCCTGACAAGGTCTGTAGAAACACTACTCAGAGGAGACCAGCCAGGATGAAAACATGAACACAAAAGGGTGGTCGTGCTCTCCCTTCTCCAGTGGTCAAGTTGAGGTGAAATTCACATAACACGGAGTAAACCATTTTAGAGCATATAATTCTTGTCATTTAGTATAATCTCAGTGCTGTGTAACCACCATTTTGAATTGGAAAACACTTTCAGGAATAGGAAACTCACTGCCCCTTCAGGCACTGCAGCCTATAGGCTTACCTCTCTCTCCAGTCTCGGCCACCTTCACTCAGCTTTTTTTTTTTTGGGGGGGGCATCACTGCTCTCCGGTAGTGGGAGTAGGAGGCCCAGCCCCACTGCTGGAATTGAACCTCTGTCCCAGTGAGCCGCAGTCCCGCGCACAACCGCTACGCTACCGGGGCTCAGCCCTCACTCAGCTTTCTGTCTATATGTATGTACCCATCTCAGATATTTTATTCAAATGGAAACACACAGCATGTGACATTTTTCTCTGGCCTCTTCCACTTACCAGAATGCTTTTGAGGCTCATCCATGCTGTATGCTATATTCCATCTCAGGACTTCATTCCTCTTTACAGAAAAATACTATTTTATTGACTGGCTTATCTAGTCATCTGTTGGGGGATAATAGGACCATTTCTATCTTTTGGCTATTGTGTATGGTGCTACTATCAACATGTCTGTACAAGTATTTTCCTTAGGAGTGAAATTCCTGAGTCATGTGATGATTCAATGTTTTTTTTTGGGGGGGGGAGACTGTTGTTTAAGTCACTGTGCTTTTTTAAGTTATAATAATTGCCTAATTAATAATTCAATAATTATGTACAGCCATCAGTTGTACCTATCCATTCAGGAGAGCATAATTTTCATTTTGAATCCTTCTTTATTACTGGGTCATTATAAGAGATAAAGGTCTTTGCTTTAGTCTTTTATTTAAATAGGATAGTCTTAACTATGTGTGTTCGATAGGCACTCTTTCCGTGATCCCCCCTCCCTCAACCACGGACTGTACGTGAGGGAAGTTGAGAACCACCGCTCTGTATCATCAGCACTGGAAAGAACAAAAGCGAAGCACAAGCAAGAGACCCTTGCTCTAACATGGTTTTCTTCTCTGTAAACATCGCTGCTGCTTGATAGTGCGACCTAATATTGGCCTAGAACCTTCAGGCACAAGCCACTCATTGTTGAAGTGATTTGTTCTATGGCCAGAGGTAATTTTAAAAAACGCACACCCATTTTTAGGAGACCTTGAACTTTGATGGATACAATTGCAATCCTTTTAGCGTAGACTGCTGTTTCCAATCCCCAAGCAAGACCGAGCAGGAAGAGAAGGGCCGGTTAGAAAAGGCAGAATTGCGTTTCCTTAGTGCTAAGGAACAAACTTCCCTCGCTCGGGTCGGCAGAGGGAGTGTGGCGACAGGAAGTTTCAGGAGCACACGCAGGTGTTTGGAGTCACCGAAGGATATTTATGAATCCTTGCAGCTTATGATTTAAAGGTTGTGGTAGTGAGGCTGGTGTTAGGGCAGGCGAGAATGGACATTTATATAATACTTGTTAAGATGCCAAAAACTGTGTTAAATTCTCTAAATCCATTAATTCATATAACCCATACAGTACAACCATACTGTGATGTAGGCATAGATAATTTTAACATTTTAGATATACTGAGAATAAGATCTACAACTGAATACCCACAACTCAGCTCAGGAAAGGCAGTCATAGAACATATTTGAAGCCCCCTTGTGCACTCCTCCAGAACCATGTTTCTTTCCCTACCCCCACTAGTCACAAATCTGGATTAAACATATCTATGGCCTTCGTGCGCTGCAGTTTTGGCAAATGGCAGGCCTTATACTTGTACAATATATCTGGATGAATGCCTAGTAATTTTTAGTATTGATCCACATGTTTTTAAACTTTATAGAGGTGTTTTCATACCGTGCGCTTTACAATTGGGTTTTTGGTCAATATTAAGTTTACGAGATGTATCTGTGTCATCTCCGAGCCTTTCTGATTACCAACAAAATTCAAGTCTCTATCCTTGTACACAGCTTCTTGTAAATATCAAGAAGCCAGATCATTGGGCTGTCAAAGATGAATAGCTTTAACTTTATTAGACATTACTCCAACTATCTTTATATTTACACCTCATTGCAGTGTATGAAGGATCCATTTATCAACTTCTTTTCCATATATGATATTGCCAGACTCCATAAAATGTTCACTAAATTGGATAGTATGCAATGATGTATCTTTCCAAGTCTTAATTTGTATGTCCATAGTAACTAAAGAGAACTGACACAGTTTTATGCATCTATTTACCATTCAAATGTTCTTTTCTAAGAACTTCTGCTTCATACACTTGTGCCCAATTTCCTCTTGAGCTATTTGCTTTCTTTTCATTGACTTTAAAGGGAATCTTTTTTCTAGCTGCTTCTAAGGGGGTCTTTATGGGCTGGATCCCTACTGCTGTCGTGGTTATGTGGTGGGTTGCTACCTACAAGGTCAGCATTGGAAACGGCCATGAGTTCTGTGGGAGAAAGATGGGACTTACTACTCCCAGAAGGAGTGACAGTCTGGGAAACTCACGGGGGCGGGTCTGTGCGTCAAGAACGGATTCCATGGCAGCAAGTTTCCTTGGGGTTTGGTTCTATATGGGCAGGAGCCGTGGTAGCAATTTTGAGTCATCAATGGACTGCAAACCACAAAGTCAGCAGACGCTTTGTGGGAGAAATGTGAGGCTATGCGCTCCCATAAAGACCTAGAGTCTTAGAATTGTTATGTGGGCTTGAAAATCATTTGGATAGCAATGGGCTTGGGTTGGGTTTCTAGGAAGGGGGTGCAGCTCCCAAGGGCTGGGGGCCGCAGAGTTAAAGCATATCTGATGTCTCACTGGCTCCATGGGTAGAACATGTTCTAATCTTTGTCAGTGCTATGTAGCATATTTTTTTTAAAATCCTGTTTTATGCATGAGCAAATAGTGAAGGAAAAGAGGCGCCAAATGATTTCTTCCCCCTCACGTGTAAGCAGAGTCATTAGCAGAATGTGGTAGTCCAGGTCATACTGGGTATGATCTGAGGTGAGTGTAAAATGCAGTATCTGGCTTCCATCCATATACCTGTAAAGTCTGTATTAGTAAGAAACATTTGAAACAGACGTTTCTGCAATTACCAGAATTATGGTTCCTCTTGGGACCTTTCCTTCTCAGAAGATTCAACTTAAGGACTAGAACCAGGCCAGAAATTGAGTGTGGAGTTAGAACCCCTTTTAGACTCTCAGATCTATACACCTCTTGAATTTGGATGCATTTGTCATCATTCTGAAATTGGACCTAGACATACACACTGTAACATGCATCCAATCTTAAGTGCTTACTTCCATAAAGTAATAGCACCTATTAGGTACAAACAAAAACCAAACACACACACACACACACACACACACACAAACAAAACCCAAACCATTGCTTTGGAGTTGATTTCAACTCCTAGTGCCTCTATAGGGCTGAATGGAACTGCCCCACAGGGTTTGGAAGGCTGTTTTGAGGATGCTTCGTTCTGTTGTACATCAGGTGCACAGAATCTAATGACAACAACAACAAAGTTTATGGAAGTCGACTGCCATTGTAGGGTCTACCTGTGGAGCTGCCAGTTAGCAGCTGGGCAATTAACCTCAGCCCCAGCAGGGTTCCCTTCAACAAAGCACAACAAGAAAAAAAAACTGCCAGCCATCGAGTCGATTGTGAATCATAGTGACTAGGTCACAGAGACCGACAAAAATAGTTTATAATGAAACGCCAGTTGTCAGTTAAAATACCTTGCATTGTATTACGGTTTATTCGGTTATTGGGATGCAATTTGATAGAAAACTCCATTCAAGCAAAACTGTGAATTTCAAAGCCAAAGACAGTCTGATGATAGTTGGGGAGAGGGGGGAAGCAGTGTCTGATTGGAAGCATAATGAATTGTGGACAAAGGGGAGTTTTCCCCAAGGAACCATTGGTTTCCTTTGTAATTATGAGACAAAACAAAGAGGGCGCTAATCAGGCTAGCAGAGCAAAAGAAATGTTCAAAGAAATTGAGTTGGGAGCTCATTAATCAGGTTTATTTTCAAGGGCTATTTCTTGAGAACCTACTATGGGCCAGATGCCATTCTGCCTTTCTGGAGCTCACTGCTGAGGAGAAATGGGATAGACCTTAAATGCCTGCTTCTGCAGTCATCAGATATATTATAATGTGTTATATGCGAGGAAAGAGAAGTGGATGGGACACCAATGAGGTGGAAAGGACATGTTTTCCAGGAGAATTACTTGTCTGATGTCAGTTTGGCCCAGTGGGTGGAAAATATACTCTGATCCAGAGAAAGATGGAAAGCAGAGCTATTGGGACAAAGTAGGGGGAAATCACCTGAACACAACGGTGTGCTATCTGTGCTGCAGAGCCAGAGGCAGTGAAGTAGGCAGAAAGGCAGGAAAAGAGATTGAGAAGGTGATTATATATCTGCCTTCTTCGATTACTGTATACAAGAGAGGTATTCATTGCTGAATAAGCCACCAGGTAAAGAAAGAGGAAACTGAAACCCACAAGGGGTGGCCATCACAGAGCTAAAATGGGTAAAAGAGTTAGCAGCAGACTGGGAAGGGATGGACCAGATTCAGACACAAATCGGAAGTCTAGGCCTTTCCAAAAGGACTCTGGGAAGCAGGGAGTGGACTCAGGGATGGGCCAGTTTGAAAGATGAAGACTATCTTCTGCTTTAGTGCAGTAGAGAATAGCCTGAGCGTAAACAGGGGCATATGGCTAGTCGGAAAATAGCCCCTGGGATGGTGCAAATGATTCATTTGCTCAGCTGATAATTCCAAAGCTGAAGGTTCTGGTCCACTCAGAGGAACACTGAAGAAAGGTCTGGCAATCAGCTTCCAAACAATCCATCACTGAAAACTCTATGGAGGGAAGTTTTGACACAGAGAGGTGCCAGGAGTCCGAATGGACTCCGCAGCAACTGTTTTGTTTATTGTTTTTAATTAGATGGGAAAGAGAAATGCACACTCATGTATGTGTTTTAACAGGAGGAATAAAAATGCCCCCTCTGGGAGGAGAAACAATGAAGTGTCCGTTTGACTTGGGCCAGAATAAACTCGCTACGTTTCTTGATTCACAGGGGGCACAGCTTTCTCATTTTAGTGCCAAAAGACCATCTCCTAGGATATGGAGACCATCTGTGTCAAGGAGCAAAGCCCTTCAAGATGATTTCAATGTAAAATGTGGCGTGACGGGGGCCATATTGTCTGACACTGTCCAACCCCTTTCGTATTTCAACAAGTTAAGCACAAAGGAAAAAAAAACTGCCCGCAACAATGAACCAGAATTCCCAGACAGCTCCAGGGGAGAGAGAGAGGGCTTTGACAGAATTAAGACAAGCCAGCATGGATGTGCACAAAGGTGTCTACAATCGCTACGTACAGGGTTTGAAATGAGGAAAGAAAGATGGCTAGCTCAGTACGAAGCCACAGACATGGGCCCCATGCTGTCCCAAGCCCTCAGCACGGCGGGTCAGAGCGAGGAGGAGGAGAAACTGCCTTGGCTGCTGCCACACAGGTCACTAGTCTGCAGGCGTCGCAGCCCCACAAGTCACCACGTGAATTCTGCTCAGGTCATGCCAGTTTCCAGTGATTACTCAGTTCGACTTGGTCTTACCAACTTCTTGATCCCAATGTGTGCTTTTCATCCTGAAACCTTGAAGGAGGCAATGATAATCTTTGTCTAATCAAAATAAACCCCAGATTAAGGAAGGGGATGTGGGTGAGTTTCTAGATGAAGCGATATTGTCTATGTGGGTTATTGAAGTTGGAGAAGGTTTTCCATTGATTTGCTGCTGTTGTCTGTCAGCGATATATGCATGGAATAAAATATATGAGACCCTTGCAAATCGAGGTGAAAATAATCATGTTCTCTCTTCTGCATGGTCTGGACATTGGAAAAAGAAAAGAACATAGTTGGAGGGGCCCATAGAGATTCATTGTAGTCCACTATTTGTTTTTAAACAGGGAACACTGGTAGCTTGGCGTTTATGTTTTGGACTTCTAAATGCAAAGTGAGATGTTTAAGCCCACTAGCCGCTACATGAGAAAACGATGCATCTATCTGTTTCCTATGAATTGGAGTCAACTCTATGGCATTAGACACTTTTTAAAAAAATGCTTGAAATTTCCTTTTAAAAAAGAAAAGCTCGGTGCCAAAAAAAAAAAAGAAAAGCTCATACATTCACCTCTCTGACTTTTGGGGGGTGGCTTCAGATTCGTTTCTTTCTTCCCAAGGAGTGTTCACTCAACAAACATACCTAAACATGAGTTTGGGACAAGGGGCTTGCAAAGCAACCAGGGAGGGGTAAGTGGATGGATACGTCTCGGTCCTTGCCTTGTAGTGATCCACAGTCACTAATGGAAAGCGGGATGGCACACAAGTTGATGGGCCAGGCAGGCGGTGTGTGGGGGGGAGGTGTATGGGGGGGGGCGAAAACTGGCCTGAGAGGAGAGAGGCAAACCATTCCGGTGACATGCGCTGTGAGTCTTACTCCTAACATTTGCAAGACGACCATAAAAGTGAACTGGGACAAACTAGCAAACGGATCATCAAACACGTTTTCTTCCTGGGACTTGAAAATATCTCTTTGGAATAGTCCGGAAAGTCAGCTTGTGATTCTCCAGGTCCACAACATTCTCGGCCTGGGACATGAGCACAAGAGGGGAGCCCCTCCCTGGGCTGGGCTCTGTCTCTCCCCTTATCCAGGGCCTTATGCCCCTATGACTAGACACCCTAAATCTTGGCTTATAAAAATAAATGGGGACCCCACAAATCCACAAAAAGTCATGCATTTGGTTATCCTTTTACCTTCTAGGTGTTCACACTGACGGGGTCACAGTTGGCCTGGGAGAGGAAAATATTGGGAAGTGAGTTTGGAGTCACTTGGGCAGGAAAGCTTGGGATTCCAGCTAGTCTCTGTTTGGTGTAGAAGCAGTCTGGAAGTACCCAGTGGGTACTTTGCCTTTGCCCTGAAGATTCCTCAGCCTTCGAGAAGACAGCCAGTGGATGGGCTGAGTTGGGGCCTCAGCAGCACCTCACTGAGCAAGAACAAAGGTCATTCTTGTTGCACCCTGACGGTGTGCTTTCAGGTAAGTCCATCGGCTTTTCTTAATTTTCAAATTTGCAGAGTGGGGATGATAAAAGACATGGTGAGAATGAAATGAGGAGGTGCGTGGAAACACCAAGCTGGCTTGATTTCTCTCCCTCTCAATTCACTGCACACACGGATTGCTTTGGGGACGGGGCAAGTGAACGAGAGCAGGTAGCAAAGGCTTCAACGAGTCTTGTACAAACTCTAATGGGTATGTTCTTAAATTACACATGTAGCTTAAAATCATTTATTATGAAGGCATTTGAGTATGCCTAAAATCCCCACAGCTGGAAAGACCGGTCAGAGAAGCCCTGGCACAGTCAATCAAGAAGAAATATTACTGCTTCCATCAACAAAGATATCTTTCTGGTCACTTTCTCCCTTAAGTGGCAGCAGTTTGCCCACAACTGTGTGACACAAATAATGTGCTAATCCCCATTATTGACCACTTACTGGAGGTGAAGACAGAGTAAATGATGGGAAGTGTTACAGCCCCATTTCCCCCATGCATTCTACAGTCAGGAACACCGGTTAGCATTGCCTTTGGAGTCAAATAGCCTGCCGTGGTACCTGGCTGTACCATTTCCTACCAATGTGACTCTCTGGGCAAGTCTTCTCAGGACTACATGTTCCAGTCGTTCTCATCTATAAACTGGGAAAAAGAACAATAAGACCTGCTTCTAGAGTGGCTGTGGGAATTAAATAAATGGATCTATGTAAAGTGTTCAGAGTAGGCACATAGCATGTCCCCATGTGTCATCTTAATATAATAATGAATCCCTATCCATTATCCTTTTTTTCAGAGTAGTTGGGGCTTTAATACGTAGGAGCTTTTCATATCATGAATAATTGCAATGACAGTCGACCTTTAGACGTAGTGTTTTAAGTTTGTTTTGCTTTGTTGCCACAAGCATCATCTCACGTATGCCTTATATGAATCCTCTTGAGACATGCACTATTCTCATCTGCGTGTGATGCTGTCGACCCTGAGGGTCAGGGAGGGGAATTGATCAAGGTCACACAGCTCATTCTTGATGGTGGCAGATTTCAAACCCGTGAGCCTCTGCAGCTGTCCTAAACGCCTTGAACAGAAAGTTGATGATCTGCCCTAGTGCCAACGATGCATCCCAGATATCCGTTGCTGAGAATAAATGGATTACTCCGACTGGACTTACGATATTTTTGGGAATTTGGAGGCAATCGTGATGATGGTGGATCCAATGAAATGATTCACTGACCACGGTTCTTTCCTGGGCAGATCCATGGCTTTTCTGACTAGGAACACAGGCCCAGCGAGTTCCTGAGGAGGGACGGCTCGAACAGCGGCTGCACTTTTCTTCTTAGGAAGGCTACAGAGAGGGACACCTCAAGGAAGAGGACTGAATGGCAGGTGCTGGAGGAGAGCAGCTGCCTGCACCTTTGTGTAGGGGAAACCAGGGGGGCAACTTTCTATCCTAGAATGCCTAGAGAACTGCTGATGATCTGGGGTAAAGAGAAACTCGGAGATCCTTGAAATGAAACTCCATTTCCACAGTGAAGACCTGAACACTGGAGGCCCCAGAGGGGAGGGACAGTCCTCAGGTCACACAGCACGACTCTTTTCCTCAGTTCTCCATGGTGAGTCTCTGCCGATTTGCCTTTCCTGCAGGGTGCCTGGGGAGAAACTCTTCCTGGCATCTTTATCAGCGGTGTAAAGTCAACACGATACCGTGTTTTCTTTCATTTAAAACTAATGTTGCCTTCCCAGTTGAAGTGGAAGTCGCCGAAAGGATCCTTTCCTCAATAGAAAATTTTGCTACAAGCTTTTCATTAATCCAATCATAAATTCTGTCATGTTATTTGGCAGCTTAGTGAAGTCTCCAGGAGCCACAGGGGACTGAAGGCAGGGCCTGCTTTTATGACCAGAAGAAACAGAAAGAAAGAGCAAGCTGAAAAGCATTATGAAAATGAGGCTGATTTTATGGACAGTAGGCTATGCCCCTACTGGAAGCAGGAGGGGCCATTGAGCTACAACGAGGAACTTACCATTCACTCAGCAAACATAGACGATCCACTCCTTTTTAAGGAATATATGGCTTATAAACAACTTATAACACATACAGGGATACTTTGGGTTGTCTAGAGAAATCAAACTAGTGACACTCATAGATGTATATGAAAGAAAAATTTAAATTTATTTTTTAAAGAAATCATTCTATTGGGGGCTCATGCAACTCATCACAATGCATACAGCAATTGAATCAGGCATGTTTGTACATATGTTGCCTCCCATTCTTTTCTAGACATCTACTTTCTATTGAGCCCTTGATATCAGCTCTTTTTAAATTTTCCCCGTCCCTGCCTCATAGCCCCTGATAATATTTCCTTTTTTTTAACTTATTTTTTGGGGGGCATCACTGCTCTCCGGCGGTGAGAGTAGGAAGCCCAGCCCCACTGCTGGAATTGAACCTCTGTCCCAGTGGGCCGCAGTCCTGCGCACAACCACTACGCCACCGAGGCTCAGCCCACCCCTGATAATATTTTCATCTCTCACACTGACCGCTGTCTCTCTTTCCCCCATGTTTTCTGGTGTTCTTCTCCCTGTAGAGAGGTGTTTGGTTATGTGTCTGTCATTGTGATCGCTCCTCCGTTTCTCCCAAAGAAATTTATATCAAGAAGGCATCAAAGCTTCAGTTCAACTTCCATCGATGGAACCCTTTAAAGGTTCATGCAACTGCAGGCCAACGAAGCAGAAAGGTGCAGGGGGAACCAGGGCAGCCCAGGCTAGTGGATGCAGTGTTGCCTGGATTCAAGGTCAGTGGGAGCAAGCCGCGACGCAAAGGGGGCCAACCCCGGAGGCGAAGAACACAAGCATGCAGGAGGAAGACGGAGGTCCAATGAGAGAGAAAGGTTCTCAATGTTTCCCAGTATCAAAAAAGCCCCACTTCAAGGAGGTATCAGCAGATTGTGACCTATTTGTGAGATTGGACTCCACTTCTACACTTTTATTAAGGTACAAGTGGTCCTATGATCTAACCAATCTAACCATTACAGTGGGAAAGGATCTCGAAAGATGCATGTTCAAAGGAGGAAAGAGTTCTCTTTGAATAGAACTAGGAAACCATCATGGAGGCGGTGATATTTGATTGGCTAGGTAGCCTCTGGACATGAACAAAACATCCTGAAGGCCATTCAGGGGTGGGGACATGCGTCATTCAGAGTCACGAGGAGTGAAGGAGTATGTGAGCTTGACTGGGGTATGGTTTCCAAATCCAGTTGGCTGGGGATGCTTTCTGGCCTACTGCCCGGAAGAAAGAAAGTCATGTAGGTGGACCTGGACAACCACCTACCACAGTCTAAACCAAGGAACTTTTTCTTTTGTCTATGTTTACATGAGGCTTCCATAGATGTTTGCACTTGGTCAGGAATTGGCTCACCACTAAAAACCAAAAAGGAAACTAGTGAGACTAGATAGGTTGCAGGGTGGGGATAAAGTCCAGAGATAAGACCTGCAAGAGTTAAGATGGTGCTGGGACAGAGAGGACCTTGAATACAGGCAGAGGAATGTGGGCTTCATTGTAAAGGTAGTGTTAATGACCAACGAGGACATTTGAATCAAGGAGTAGAAGAAGGATGGTAGTGATTGCAGGAGTGAGAATGGATTAGAGGTAAGGGCTTCAGTTAGAAAACTGTTACAAAAAAAAAAAAGAAAACTGTTACAATCCCTAATTTTGGAGTACTGCTCTGTACAAGGTACTATCCTGGGTCCCAGGCAATCATAGAAAATCATGTTCAGTATGCAAAATGCTTCTGTTTTCTTGAATTTCTTTCCTATACTGTTTCTTCTCCCCTGATATGTCCCCCTTCTCAGGACCACACACGCAAATTCTTCTCATTAGGCAAGGCTTATCTCAAATATCACCTTCTCCGGAGTCCTTTCCTGATTCCCTTTTTGATCCTCTGGTACTTTCTCTCTCTTACCTTACTGGAGGCAGGCTGATAGCTATTTGCACACTTGCTGGTGAGGCTCTTCAGAGCAAGACTTGAGTTCCTCTGTTCTTCGTTCCCCCAGAACCCACCACAGCGCATGCAGTAAGTGCCTCATCATCACCTTGTAAGTTGTATTTGGTAAAATACTGTTTAACTCTGATCAAGACCCTTACTCTCAGGCAGAATGAGATCTGTTCTCAAGATCCAATGGAAAGCAAGTTATTGTACAATGTTAAGTGTAAATTCTACCATCTGTTTGTTAGCTCAATTCTCCTCTTTAAAAGAAAATTGCTTACTGATGGAACCCAGGTTATGTGTTGGGCTGCAATCCACGAGATCAGCAGTGCGAAATCATCAGCTGCAACGAGTGAGAAAGATGGGACTTTCTACTCCTGTAAAGAGTGACAGCCTCAGAACTTCACAAGGGAAATTCTACCCTGTCCATAGAGTTGCTATGGATCGGCATTGAGGAAGCAGTGGGTGGCTTATGTTTTGATTTCTGTTTTCTTTTGAATTTGGGTTCCACTCGGGTTAGAAGCATGACCAGATAAAAGTATGATTCCTCTGAATACCTGTTGGAAATGTTTGGGTACCCAGCATTTTCATGCTCTCTTGTCTTAGTTTTATATGCAGGGGCATACTAACTGTAAACTAGTTCCCTGGCATAATGTTGATGAAACAACATATGAATTGGCTTGCAGTGGCTATCTGGGAGGCCTGGTCAGAGGTTTAGTGACATGACAGACACAGTGGAATGAGAGAACAACATGGATACCTGCTTTCTTGCCAAAGATGAACTTCTAGGCTGTCACAGAACATAAGAGTGCAGTGGAAAGGATATGAAATGACTAGTGAGGAATTATTTACAGTTATGAAATACCAAGCCATGACATCATGGGCCTCTCTATTACAGTTCATGAAATACAACAACATATTTATAGCAAGAATTATATTTCTTTTGCATGTCCTAGACATTTTATTCAGAAATGTGAATTAGAGAGCACCATTAGGCATGTAAAAGATTGATTCTTGGAGAGAAAATGATCCAATAGATTTTGACAAGTCTTACACCTCACCAAGCCTATTTTTACTTTTATTGTTAAGAAAGACAGTGCCATCCAACTTTCCCCATAGTAAATTGACCAGATTTTAAGCGGGACACTACTGACTGCAGGGGGGCGGATATTCTTGATTAAAAATTTGGTCTCTATGGAGCAACAAAATTTTTCATAGAATGCAAAAATAGTATTTTAATATATTTATTTTAATTTTAAAATGCCACGGTACATTGTTAAATTGTTAAAAAGCGGGACGTCGGGTCACTTTACCATAGGGCATTTGTTAGAATCGTGCGTACTATGATTCTACTCAGTAAGTATAGTTCCATTTTCCCTTTTGTTTTTCATCACAAAGAGGAATATTATCCAAACGAGTACTTAGAAAGAAAGACAGACATATTCATTATCCAAGGAAATGTAAAGGCCATCTTGTAAAGGGAGATTATATCCTTGAGTGCATGGATGTTCTGTGTGTTCTATGCCTTTGTTGCGCAAAGTGACACGCAAATCAGTATCATCGGCATAACCATGAACTCATAAGATACCAGAATCGTAAGCTCCATCCTAAACCATCAGAATAGACTCTGTTTTCACAAGAACCTCAAAGAATGCACATACGTATTACATTTGAAGAAGCACAATTCCATCTTTCGGGAGTGAAAAAGCAAGAAGTCATTCCCATGGCTGCGACTTGGTTTACTTTATGTAGGTCTTAACTAATGGACCGTGACATCATAAGCAACATCAACCACGGCTGCATTTATTGTTTACAACATTCTTGTGAATCTAACAATAGAAAAGAAGAAATCAAATGCAACTTTTCAAAAACTATAACAAGAATATCTTTGTTTCCCCTGTATCAGATGATTCTTAACTCAATTGTTGGCATGAAGAGTACAGAAGTATGTTTATGTATGGGTAAAAGTTATTTAAAATAAAAAACATTCACTCTCATTTGTTGCTTTCAGCAAAGTAGAGTTAAAATTATGTTTTAAATGCACCCATTTGATTTGTAAAGCTCCCAGGTATGCTATTGTACATAAATTCTACTATTATAAAGCGGATGACTCCTAGCACATATTAAAAAACCTTTCCCAGTCCAAGGTAGGAAGGAGCGTAATCGTTCACCTGCTGGGACTAATTTCCAAAGAGGCGGAAGTGCCTGGCAACACTGCCTTTTAGCCAAGCAAATTATATAGCTTCTGATTTTAAAAGGGAATTTTTATGGGCTACTACTTTTCCTTCGCCACTCAACATATTAGGCTACTTTCACTGGCAACCAGGACATAAAATACAAGTTCAAAATTAGGAGTTACAAGACTTTATTATTATAGAAAAATATGTGCTTTATGGCCACCCTATTCTTAATCTTTGCAAGCTTACAAAACAGGTTTCACGTACTCTTTTATTGTAATTTATTTCATGGTTTTACTTAACCCTCTGTCCATTTCAATCATGAGTAATTTGAAAGGAAAAAACAGGAGAAAAATTCAGAAAAGTATACCTGTCAAAAGCGAGACTGAAGCCAGTGATTAAGCTTAGCAATACATTATCTTTTTATATTTTTGTCACCCGAGGTACTTGGCTCAATTCAGGACACAGCTGTTTACAAGAATACCAACCAAACAGTGAGATGTGGAGGAAATAGTTACAGCAGTCCAGACTTTAACAACCATCTGGATCTTAATGACTCCAAATTTCATGCAAGTGGTTCTTGTCTGGAATACAACTCTGAAAATGGATGTTTAAGAGTCAAACACTAACTCGGATGCTGTTGTGGGCAAGGAAAGGAGGTGATTTCCAGAAAGATAAAAGGTAAGATAAAAATCCCCCATGATATCTTACTTAAAAAAGAATTTTCAAAAACTTTTTCATAATTTTGTCCTCTACTTTTTTCCTTTTGTCTACAATTGAAAACTTAATTGCCTCCAGCCCAGTAAGTATCCAGCTGAAGTTATTTACCTAGCTATACCAGATTGGATCATCTTCATGTTTATCTCTACTAGGCTTCAGGTGATGGTTTTGCTTTTCTGAAATCCTATTTATTCTTATAAGGAACCATTCCAGTATAGGTTCAATAGGCTTTGCAAAACCATATAGGCCAAGCTCTTTGAAATGATGGTGTAGCAATCACAATCACCACAGAGTAAACTAAAATACTAATTTGTCAGCTGAAGTTGGCACATGAAGAATAGTGCAGGGGTCTTGGTAAATGTGTTAGTCCGGATAGACTAGAGGAACAAATTTCATAGACACGCATATGGATATAATGGAATGGTTTATATACAAGAGGAACAGGACATTGAGAAAACATTCCAGCCCAGTCCAGTTCAAAGTTATAAGTCCGATATTAACCCATATGCCCGAAATCAGTCTATAAAGTCTCCTTCTGACTCACGAAGTCACAGGTCAGTGGGTGCAGAATCCTGGCGCCGACAGGGGTCTCCCCATGGCTCCTCGCTTCCAGGGCTCAGGGTTCATCAACAGCATCCCGTGGTGGCAGAGGCAACTCATCGCTGGCAGAGGTCTCCATGTGGCTGCCCCAGCTTCAGAGGTCTGGCTCCATCAGGGCAAAGCCGTGTGGTCACTTCACCAGCTCCTCCAGCTTCTCAGATGCTGCCATCTTGTCTTGTCTGTGATTCATCATCTCTGAGATTAACTCCCAACAACTGGGGAAGATAGCTTCTCATCTTCACGAGGGAAATATCACAAGATTTCCCAGAAGTCTCAGGAGAAAGCCATGCCCACACAGAGGCCTCATTGGCTACTCAATGGCTATCTCCAGATTAACAGGCTAGTAGAGTCCACCGCTACATTTCAATCTTAAAATTAACAAGCACATGACTGCCACAGTAAATAACCTACAGAAACACATTTGATACTTCTGGCAAGAAGGCGGACTAAGGAGACATGATATTATATAAGATGACCAGACGTCCCACTTTTTAACAATTTAATAATTTCCTGTGGTGTTTTAAAATTAAAATAATGATCCCCAGTGGCGTAGTGGTTGAGGGCGGGACTGCAGGCCACGGGCTTGGCGGTTCAAATCCAACAGTGGCTCTCCAGGAGGAAGGCTGGGTAGCTCCCACGACAGTGATGTAGTGACGCCCCCCCCCAATTAAAATAAATATATTACAATATAATTTTTGTGTTCTATGAAAATTTTTGTTGCTCCATATAGACCAAATTTGTAATCAAGCACACCCCCCACCAGTCTCCCAGTCAATGGTGTCCTGCTTAAAATCTGATCACTTTATGACCCTCTACAATGAAGACCAGAAGGGACCAATTAAAACAGATATGGATGTGAACCTGGGAACACTGAGATTCAGAAGAAATGATACAGAAGTTAATTGACTGCTGGCTAGGGGAAGGAATTGAACAAAAGTGACATGAGAGAAGGTAGCTAGATGGACTGTTGGCTAGTCTGTCAGGGCATGGCCATCTTGAACTTTGGCAAACAGCATTCAATTGAGACAGCAACCTGACAACACACACCCACACCAGTGGCTGGTCATGAGACAGGTTGCACCCTCTCTTGTTCTCCACACACTCCTAGGGACCAGAATTATGACCAGCATTTATCTCCATCTACCCAGCAGTCAGAGATACCCTGCTCGCTAGTTGCTTAAGATTGGGACTGACAGTATGAAGATGATGTGACCATGGTGGGGGGAAGGCAACAAGATAGATCGGGGTGTTTGTGCAACTCCCTTGGATGTGATTGAACAACTGAACTGTTCAATTGAATGCCATCTGAAGTATGTGCCAATAAAATGGTTGGGAACCCCCCTCCCTCCAAAAACAAAACAAAACAAAAACCTGAAACAAATATCTTCTGTCATTTAGGAGTGTGAGTTCTAGTGGGAGGATACAAAATAAAAACAATCATGTTTGTGAATGATATAGTACACGTATTAAATAGTAGTATGTGGAGTAATAGAAAGGGGGATCAAGAAAGGCTAGGGAAGTGCTTAGATGGAGTGGTCAGGGACACTGTCTTTTCTTTATCCTTTTACTCATGGCGCATTTTCAAAAGGAAGGCCTTCCACTTTCCCAACCCAATCACTGAAGACATACAGCTTTCCTCTGGTTCTTTAATGCTTCCTCCCCACCACTAATTTTTTGGCATCACTGCCCTCTGGTGGGAGTAGGAGGCCCAACCTTGCTGCTGGATTTGAACCGCCAACCCAGTCCCACACACAACCACTATGCCACCGGGGCTCAGCCTTCCCCACCACTATTAAGACCCTAATTCTTCCTTACAAATCTGGCTAGACAAGA